>CAUYUJ010016137.1:7500-180000 GCA_963575745.1 Prorocentrum cordatum | reverse complement strand
AGTGGGTCTGGCTGGCCTAACCTTGACACCATCAATCGCATGGCGTCGCACGTCAAGGCAAAGGGGCTCCGGTCCGTTATCATGGCGGACTGGAACATGGTTGAGACGGAGATGGAGCCATTACGCTTGACAACCTTCTTGGGCTGAGTTTGGCGCAAGCCGCGCGAGCCGCAGCCAGGAGGACATCGAGTGATTAATTATTGTCTGGTCTCAGAGAAGATAAGCGGATTGCTTAGACTACGATGGGATGGAGTACCACCTTCATTTCGGCGCCCCCGTCACACGTTTCGTGGCCCCATAGGGTGCTCCGCCGAAGGCCCCAGTGGCAGGCTCCACATGCAGTTCCGCCTCCATGTCGGCGCACCCCTCACGCGTCTCGTGGCCCCATAGGGTGCTCCGACGAAGACCCCGGTGCCAGGGTCCGCATGCAGTTCCACCTCCTATTCGGCGCACCCCTCACGCGTTTCGTGGCCCCATAGGGTGCTCCTCCGAAGGCCGCAGTGGCAGGGTCCGCATGCAGTTCCACCTCCTATTCGGCGCACCCCTCACGCGTTTCGTGGCCCCATAGGGTGCTCCTCCGAAGGCCCCAGTGGCAGGGTCCGCATGCAGTTCCCCCACCTCCATTTCGGCGCACTCCTCACACGTGTCGTGGCCCCATGGGGTGCTCCACCGAAGGCCGCAGTGGCAGGGTCCGCATGCAGTTCCACCTCCTATTCGGCGCACCCCTCACGCGTTTCGTGGCCCCATAGGGTGCTCCTCCGAAGGCCGCAGTGGCAGGGTCCGCATGAAGTTCCACCTCCTATTCGGCGCACCCCTCACACGTTGCGTGGCCCCATAGGGTGCTCCGCCGAAGGCCCCAGTGGCAGGGTCCGCATGTAGTTCCGCCTCCATTTCGGCGCACCCCTCACACATTTCATGGCTCCACAGGGTGCTCCACCGAAGGCATCAATGGCGGGGCGCGCATGCAGTTTTCACCCCCATTTCGGCGCACCTCTCGCGCACGTTTCGTGGCCCCATGGGGTGCTCCACCGAAGGCCCTCGCGGCAGCGCCCGCACGCGGTTCCACCCTCGCGCCCCTCACACGTTTCGGGGCCCAATAGGGTGCTCCACCGACGGCTCGGGCGGCAGCGTCGGCATGCAGTTCCATCGGCATGCAGTTCCACCTGCATTTCGGCGCACCCCTCACACGTGTCAGTTCTACCTCCAGTTCGGCGCACCCCTCACACGTTTCGTGGCCAGTGGCAGGGTCTGCATGCAGTTCCACCATTTCGGCACATTCCTCGAACTTTTCGCGGCCCCCATAGGGAGCCCCACCGAAGGTCCCAGCGGCTGTGTTCGCATGAGGCTAGGGAGCTCCACCGAATGAAATAATCACGACTCCGGTATTCACAACTGCACATGGCGCCTCTCGGGGGCCTCGGGGCGGCATTTCTCCGGGCCTCATTGGGGGCCTCTTGGGGCCTCGGGCCCCAGGGCTATTCTTCGGCGGCGCTCCAAGGGGGGAATCTCAGCGGGGGCAGGCCTGCTCGGAAGGCGGCGGGGCTCCCCAGAAGCCCCGCCGCGCTTTGACCTCGTGGCTCCCTGGTTTTCACCAGTTTGAAGCATATCCCTGTCCCTGTGTTTGATATCATCTTACCTCGATGCCGATCTTGAGGATTCCCTCAGCTTCTGAGGGCCTATCCCTAAGATTGTCCTCGCGTTTTGCTCGCCCATCCTAGGGATAGGGATAAGCTCGAGGCTGGTGACCTGGCTCCTCTGGGCCAGCTGTGGGGGCCCCGAGAGCTGCGCCGTCCCCACGTGGCGCTCCTCGTGGGGGAGCCTTCCGAGCGGCAGGCCCGCGTGCCCCGCCCGCCCTGCCTTCCCCTCGTGGGCGAGCCGCGCCGGCTCTCGCAGGGCCACAGCGACGGCGCCGGATGGCAGAGGGCCGCTCCGGGCTTCTGTCGGGCCTGTCCCTCGACAGGAGGAAGATTCAGAGACAGTAAAGAATTTGTCAGGGGAGTTTTTTTTTTATATATATATATATATATAATTTTGTATACTTTTGGATACTTCTCCTTTTTCGACCAGAATCAGCCTGTAGGGGGACAGGCCCGACTGCACTCTGGGTGCGGGAGCGGGGCCCTGGCCTGGTCGGCCGCCCGCAGCTCCGGGTCGGGGAGGCTGTTCGTGGCCGGGGCTCTCCGTGGCCACGAAGGCCCTTTTCGTTCCTTGGCCGGCGATCTTCACGGTACGAGGAGAATCCTCCTCCTCCTCCTCCTCCTCCTCCTCCTCCCTCCCTCCCTCCCTCCCTCCCTCCCTCCCTCCCTCCCTCCCTCCCTCCCTCCCTCCCTTCTGCGGTCAAGACGCCGAAACGAGGCCCACTCTGGGCTCGGGAGGGGCTGCGTCGGGGGACCACTGCGCGACCGAGGCCCTCCGAGGCCTGGTTCGGCGAACGGCAGTTGTGCATCATCCAGCCTGCGCACCCGTTCCGCAAGATGCGGGTCGAAGCTCGAGCGGCGATGCTTTGACTCGGGCCGGGCGGAAGGGGGGGATTGGGAAAGGGGGGGTTGCGAAATTTGCTGCATGCAGCTGGTTTCGGCCTCACCGAGGGGCCCATTCCTCGATACATAGCAGCCTCCGGCGCCGGGAGGCGCCGGGAAAATCAGCTATACGTGAGCTGATTCTCACCCCCCCCCCTTTGCTATCCCCCCCTTTCGCCCGACCCGATTGACGCAAGTCCGACGTGGATCCGGCGTGCACGGGGCCTCAGGTTGTCGTGCGCGGCCCCGATAGGGTTCTCTTCAGAACCGACTGTTGGCGCAGCACGACGACCCTCTTGTGGCACTGCGCTCGGCTGCCGCCGAAGCCGCAGCCACGCCCCCCCCCCGTGCGCGGACGACGGCGGCGACGGCGACGGCGACGGCGACGGCGACGGCGACGGCGACGACGACGACGACGACGACGACGACGACGACGACGACGACGACGACGACGACGACGACGACGACGACGAGGGCGTGCGACACGGCCGCTGCAGGAGGGGCCGCCTCGCGCGACTCCGGGCTGCCCGTGCTGCCGGACGCGGCCCCGCCCGCGGCGCCCGCCGCGAGCGGGGGAGCGGCCGGAGCTGTGCGGCAGAGGGCGTGCTCCACGAGTCGTACGGAAAGCGGTTTCTCGGGGGTGGACAGAACCCCCAACAGTGACACGTCGATTAGTGAATTGTCCGTTTTCGGTTCTCGAGAGGGCGCCGTGGCCGTAATTTTCCAGGCTTGCGCCCGCCAGGTTTGGGCCTCAGGTCGTTTTCGCTAGACCATGTTCTACTAAAGGGAGGTCTGTCCATCCCCGAGTGTCGGCGATTTGGATGCTCCACGAGTCGTACTGAAAGCGGTGTCGGCGATTTGTCGGAGGTTGATAGACCTCCTACCCTGGCACGTCGATTAGTGACTTGGCCGTGTTCGGTTCGCGAGAGGGCGTCGCGGCCGTTATTTTCGCGGGTCCAGGTCCGTGGGTTTTGGTCATAGGCCGTTTTCACTAAGGGGAGGTTTACTAGAGGGAGGTTTGTGCACCGCCGAATTTGGGTGCCTCCACGCAGCTTGTTTTCTCGGCCCTCCCATTCCCGAGGACCGTGTTTTCTGGACGGGTTCCGACGGCCGCTTCCCCCCGTGGAAGGGTGGGACGCTCGGGATGAAGGAACGTCTTCGAGAGTTGTTGGCAGAAGTCGAGGCCCCGGGGTGGTTTCCATGGGCTGCGCCTCGTCGCAGCCATAAACAGTTGGGAAACCTGGGATTTGTGTGTACTTATTTGTATGCTCCTGGGCCTCTTCAGCTATGGCCAGAGAACTCGCAGATCAGGAGGAGAAAAAACACACAGACACAACTACTCGCCGATTCCCTAGAAAATATGGGAAACCATGGGCAGTGGGGGACGACAGAAACCCCAAAAACATGGGAAAATATACGGGAATCTTTTCATTTGTGCATTTATTTGTATGTCCCAGGGCCCCTTCAGCAGAGACCTTATTTCTCAGAGGACCGCGCGGCTCTTCGTTGCATCCGCGCTGGGCCGCTGGGCTCCCCCCTGCCCCTGGTGGCGCCTCCGGTGCCGCCCCTGGCGTGTTCCGCGCGCCAGGGAGGGGTCGACGACGACGACGAGGATAACGACGACGACGACGACGACGATGACGATGACGATGACGTCGTCGTCGGCGCCGATCCCGGAAATTCGCGCGGACCTCAGAGGAATCATGCTTGGGCTGTTTTCTGGTTCCCCCCTCAGATGCGCTCAGAGGGGATCGTGCTCTGACAGTTTCCAGGAGTCGTCGCGCGCTCTTGGCAGTTTCCCAAGCCCCGGGCGCTTTCCAGAGCCTGCGGCAACGTTCTGGGGGTCACAGGATCGTTCCGAACGGTCGACGACGGAGGCCCAAGTTATTGCGCCCGAAAAGTGATCGGATCAGGGGCGACTATACAGGGGGGTTAGGCTGAAGTCGGGCCCCTCTACAGGAGGAATATTCAAAGATAGTCGAAAAATAGTCTGGGAACTTTGTTTTGAATATTTTTTGATATCTTTTGCGCATTTATTTCAATATTTTATATTTTTCATCAAAAATCCCCCCGTAGCCATTTTGGCTCAGGCACTCCTGGCTCCAGGGCGCCCGGCCCCCGCGGATGCCCATTGCCCGGCCGATCGGGCGCGCGGCGGCGGGCGTCGCCGCCGCGGCGGCCTGGCAGTTCTGCGGGCGGCGCTGCTTCTGGCGCGCGGGCCCGGCCGGTGCGCGGCGGGTCGCGATGGCCGCGCCCCTGCGGGTTATCGTCACCGGTGGCTCCAGCGGAATCGGCAGGGCGCTGGTTGCGAAGCTGGCCGCCAGGGGCCACCAGGTGTACGCGACCGGCCGCGACGCCAAGGCGCTGAGGGGCTTGGAGTCTCTCGGCGTCAGCGAGGCTGCGTCAGGCGCGAAGGTGCGCGCCAGCGCCGGCGACGTGTCCTGCGAGGCAGACGTCGAGAGGCAGTTCAAGGAGGCGGCGGAGTTCTTCGGCGGGCCGCCAGACGTGCTGGTGGCGAACGCGGGCTGCGGGGCGGGTCGCCAGGACTTCGAGGAGGTGCCCGCCGAGCAGTTCGACAGGGTCATGTCCACGAACGTGAGGGGCGTCTTCCTGTGGGTCCAGCGGGTTGTGGGGCCCATGAAGCGGCAGGGCCGGGGCCAGGTGGTCGTCACGTCGTCGATGGCTGCGGTGAAGCCGTGCCCGAGGGCAGCGGTCTACGCTGCCTCCAAGGCCGCGGTGCAGGCCATGGTGCTGTCGCTGCGCGCCGAGCTGAAGGGCACCGGCGTGAAGGTCGGCACGGTGAACCCCGGCGCGGTGGCGACCGAGTGGTGGGGAGACGCTGGCCGCGGGGGCTGGACGGAGGAGATGGCGCCGCAGGGGCAGCCGTTCTGGACGGAGATGCTGCGCCCAGAGGACGTTGCAGACGGTGTGCTGTCGCTGGTCTTCCAGAAGGCCTCCTCGAACATCGAGAGCCTGTACATGGACCCTGCTGACTCTGGGGGCGCCGCCCCTCCGGCAGCACCGGGTTGTCCGGCCAAGCGACCTCGCACCGACTGACAAAAAAAACAAACCCCTCTGTAGGGGGACAGGCCCGACCTAAGGATAGGCTCAGGGGGCGATGCATCGACCTCCGATCGCCCAACGATCATGATTAATGGGCCCGATGGCCCGACCCGCCCAGGAGCGGACCCAGTCGCTATCGAGAGCCTCTCGCCAATCCGTCGGCGAAGTATCGTCGATTCCAGGCCGATGTCCCCCCCCCCGAGCTAATTAGACCCTCCTGATCGTCGACCCTCGAGAGGATGACAGGGGAGGATTGAGGAGAGCCTCTTGTTCTTATAACCGCAGGAAGCTCCCCCGATCTCCGACCGACGACATCATGATTTTTCTAATCCTGGCGTGCTCTGGATACTTCGGCCTCCCGCAGCTGGTTTCGGCTCCGGGGCCAGGCATGGATCTGGGACGAACGGCGGCTGCCCCTCCGGAAGTGAGCGGGAGGTCTGTGGTCGCGGATGGGGACAGAAAAGCCGGAGCCATCGCCGGATGTCCAGGTCAGTCCTGCGTGTGTGTCCGCCTTTCCCACCCGCTTGTCCCCCCCTGTTGTCCGTCTTCTGTGGTTGGGCCTGTGATATTTCGTCCGCCCCCCCCAACAACTTGGCCGCCTTTCCATGCAGCGCTGGGCCGAAACGGAGTGGGGAGGGACTTACGATTTTCCTGTGGGGGCGCCCCAGGGACGCCCCCCTCCATGCAAGTTAGCTTGCCTGACTTACACTTGTATATGGCTATGACAAAAAGATGAGATGTGCCCCGTTTTTGGCCTCCGGGAGGCCTCTTGTCGCCCTTGCTGGGATCCGTCTCGGACTTTGGCAAGGTAGGGATATGTGGAGGAAGAGGCGGAAGGAGAATGAGCATTGGGAGGCTGGGGGGTATCAGGGATCTCTGGGTGGGCTTACGTATCCCCGCTTCTACGCTTTGTGTTCCTCCCTCGCTCTTGGAGGCGAATGCGTATGGGCTGGCTCATTCCCAGAGCTGCTTGCTTCTGTGCGCGCCGAGCTTGGTCATTCTACGAAGTGGTGGAGCTCGGGAGCGGATGGGAGGAGCAGAAAATGACGCGGGGGAGGGAAGAGGAGCAGCGGGAGGCGGAAGCGGCACAGGAGAGACGATGGGTCGGCGGCGATAGGCGAGGAGGCGAGGAGGCGCTTTTGGGGCCCTTTCTCGAGGTGCTCTTGGGGGCCCCTCGGGCTGCCTGGGGGTCCCTCTGGTCTCCCCCTGGCTTGGCATCGCTCGGACGTGTGCATTTCTCCTTCGGCGAGAGCTATCGAGGAGCACCCTTGATCATTTGGCGAAAAAACCACGCACGAAACCGAAAAAAACACAGGGAATGGACGTCCGAGCGATGGCCAGCTGGGGCTCTCTCTTGGGCCTCTCCTGGGGGGGCCAGCTCGAGGCCCGAGTGCTGGGGATGGTCTGGGTCGCTCGGGGGGGCCTCTTTAGGCCTCGCGCGGTCATTTGGCGGCGCGCAGAAAGGGGTAGGAGGAGCAGGGGGAGGAGGAGGAGGAGGAGGAGGAGGAGGAGGAGGAGGAGGAGGAGGAGGAGGAGGAGGGGGAGGGAGAAAGGCTTCTTAGAAGGAGGCTGCTTCTTGGAAGGCGCCGGCCTTACATCTGCAGAGAAGGGGTGCCCAAATCCACTAGATTTGGTCCCAAATCTTTTAGTTCTGGGCCCCCAAATCTATTAGATTCGGCCCCACATCTACTAGTTCGGGAAGCCCAGATCTATTAGATTCGGCTTCAAATCCACTAGCTCGGGGTGCCAAAATCTACGAGATTCAGCCTGAAATCTATCAGTTTGGGGGCCCACATCTGTTGGATTCGGCAGATGTAAGGCCCGCGCCTTCTAAGAAGTAGGGGTGCTTCTAAGAAGCCATTCTCCCCTCCCCCTACCCCCTTCTGCCCGCCGCCAAGTATCGGTGGCCAGCTGGGGCCATCTGCCGGGGCAGCCTTGGAGCCATCGAGGGCCATCGTGGACGCTCTGGCGCCTGGAGGGGGCGCGGGAAAGAGGGGAGATCGGCGTCCCGTCGCAGGGGAGAGATTGGGCGAGGGGGAGGGGGGGTCAGGTTCCCACCAGGAATGCCGCAAGCTGTCTCGCTCCCTCCCGCTCGCCCTCCCACCACCCAAGGCGAATGGCACCCGAGACTCGGCACAGACAGCGGTCGTCATCCGACGGACGCTCGTCGGGGAGGAGTTTGTATAGACGGAAGGTGCGCCCCGCTCGCGAGATGCGCCACGCTGCGCCAGGTGCGCCGGACGCGCCGCGTGTGCCACGTGCTCCGGGCGCTCCATGTGCGCGACCCGCGCCGAGTGCGCCACATGCGCAGGTGCGCACGGCAGCACACATCGGGCAGTATTTCGACACCCACCCCATCCTTTGTGAAAGCACGTGCAGAGTGACGGTGGGGTGGCCAGCATGGTGTATCAGGTGTGCGCGCGCACCTGCAGTCATTTTGCAAGGATTTCTGTCAGGGGTGGCGGGTCGGCTCACATGGGGCAATATGCCATCACCCCCGCCGACCTTGACAACAACCAATACTACGTGATGATGGAGTGCGCGCGCCACTACGTGCACTTTGTATTGCTTTCCTGACAGAGATGGTGGGTGGGTGGGTGGGGGGGCGCGTGGTCTCTGCTGTCCAGGGGCGAACGTATCCGTATCTGCGCCGTCGCGGTCTTGATTCTTGGGCGCGACCCCGTGGATAATTATGCGGTCGCACGGCCTGTCTCCGCGGCAAAGAGGGGGGTGATGACTAGGGGGAGGTGGATATCATGGCGTGGGCCATGATCTTTCCCCAGATTTCATGGCGCCTCTTCTTATTTCATTACGTTCCTGGCCCCCCCGCTGGGCCGCGCACGTGCCGCCAGTCATGATTTGCACCCCCCCTGTTGGACACCCCCGTCTTGGCCGCTCCCGAAATTCGCCCACCAGATGGGAGCGCATCCCGTCCCTTGGCCAAGCCAAGAGGGCGTACCAGGGCACAGGATGGTCAGGCGATCGCAAGCATGGATGCATGGGGGCGTGGATTCGCGACGTGCCCCGCTTCTACGGGAACTCGCGGGTTCCCGCCGCCGAGCGAGGAGGCGGCACCGGCCGCATTTTGGGGAGGGCACCTCCCCCGATCCAGGGATTTGGCGACTGCGCGCCGAATCCATCGATCGCTGATCCATGTCTGCGCGCCCCAGAGATGGGCGTGGCCTGGACCAGTGTAAGGCGCACGCCCAGCCCGACGAGGCCAGAACGCCAGGCCGCCATGGAGGCTCAGGAGCATCGACGGCACACCAGTGTCAGTGTTAAGTCGGGCGTGTCTCTCCACAGGGGGATTTGCTTAACATAGTTTACACATAGTCTGGGGACGATTTGTTGATCATGTTTGGTTCTTGCTCTAATCCAGAAGCCGCATTAAAGTGATCATTTGTTTTTTGGCCCCCCCTCTGTCACAGAGGGGCCCTAAGATGCCCCCCCTCTGTCACGGAGGACCTCGTTCTGGGTGCTCTTCTGCCACGGGAGTTCCCGATACGATTGGAGACGATAAAATGTGATGGCGGGATGGGGGATTGGAGGGGGAGGGAAAAGAAAACGATGAAGGAGAGGAGGCAACGACAGCACCGATGAAAACACCGTTTCTTTTTCCTTCTCCTCTCGGGCAGCGGTCGCCGAGCACGACGGCGCGCGCGAGCCGCCGCCGCTCACGATGCATTGGCAAGGCCTCCGCTGCTGCGGAGGGTCGACGTTCGGCCGATGAGGCCTCCCTCCGCTGCTGCGGAGGGGCGGCTCCTGTGCGATGGTTCAGCTAAGTTCTTCCCAGGGATTGGTCTCGGGGGGGTGTTCGACCCACCTCCAATTCGTGGCCTCCCAGTGCCCCTGGCCGCTACTCCACCCACTGTGGCTGCTCCACCAGTCACTGGGGCGTTGGTCGCTGCCGAATGCAACTTGCATGTCGCGCCAGGCGGAGTCGACCCTGCGGTCCTGCAGCGAGGAAGCCTCGCCGCTCGGCTGTTGCCACTCGCGCTCCTCGCCCTCCCTGGTGCGCCACCACTCATCCCTGCGCCACTCCCCGTCTGTTGGTTGCTGCCATGGCGTCTGTGGCCTCCGCGGCTGCTGCTCTTGCAACCCTTGCCCTCGCTGCTCCAGCGGCGCAGGCCCTGGAGATGGCCACTGCGGGGTCGGCTGCCACCTTGGGGGTGATGAGTAATTATTTCTATAATTATCCCCTTCCTGTCAACTCCCGCCCCTTCCCGACACTCATTTCCTTATGTCATCCCTCGTCCTGCTCAGCCTATTCCTCATTCCCTCTCCTCCCTCCTGCCCTCCCCGTGCTCCACCCCCCCTCTCCCTCCCCCCCCCCTTTCAACCCCCCGCCGCGACCTTCCATCGCCAGCCGCGGGCCAGTCGCGGCCGTCGTCCGCGTTTTCGTCTGCCCATCTTGGTGGGCGCCACGCCTGTTGGGCGCGCTCGTCTTGCTCGTCCCTCTCGCGGTGCTGCTCTGGTGCCTGGCGCTCGGGCCCGTGCTGCTCGGGCGCCGCTGCTGCGGCGCCCTGGAGCGCAGCTGCTTGCTGTTTCTGGGCGCGCCTGTCCTTCTTCTCTTCGTTTCTCTCCTGCTTCCTTCCCTGCGAACGCGAGCTGGCCATGCGCATTTGGAACAGGAGAGGGCAGTGGGCGCCGCCGTGCCAGCGCCCCTCCACCTCCACGGTCTTCGGCGGGGACGTTTTCTGCAACGCGCGGAAGAGGGTCACCTCGCGATTACTAGAGAAGCGGTGGTCCCTTCTAGCCTCAGCCTCGGCGCGCCTCAGTTTCTCACGCTCCTTCTCTTGGATCTTGCGTTGGCATTCCTCTGACTGAGTCAGTAAATCCTGGAGGTGCTCGCGGGCGTCTTTTTTCGGGTAGTAGCGATCGTAAGGCGTCCCAGGGCCTCCTTCCTGGCAGTGGTGCCAGTGCGCCGGCTCCGATGATGGGCTGGTGGGGGCCCCCGCTGCTGCGGGGGCCTCTGCCTTGCTTCTGTTACGGTGCCCGATCTCACCGATCACCGACTTGCGTGCGAAGAGCAACCCCGTCTCGTCTCTGTCGCGCACGGCGCTCAGCGGCCAGCGCAGGGTGTACTCGCCAGGCCTGTTGAGAACGAAGATGCCGCAGCTGCCCAAGCACGGAGTGCCGTCCAATCCGTGCCAGAAGTACGCTTCTGCCGTCTCCAATCGCAAGCCTAGACCCCGAAGACTCGGCAGCGCCTGTGTGAGCGCCATGTTGAAATCCCCACAAAGGATGCCAACGTTGTTCTCCTGCAAGATGGCCGCTAGCCTCCGCCGCCACGTCTTGCGAGCCTCCTCAAAGCCTTTGGAAGCTTTCGCCGCGTCGCGGTGGAGGCGCACCGCGCGCGCCCGCACTTTCGAGCCGAAGTGGGCGTAGGTTTGATCGAAGTAGACCTCAACCACCATGATCCTCGAGAACGCTTCCATCTTGTTCCCTTTTGCAGTTTTGTAGTGGCCGTCGACACTCCTTTCCCAGTGGAGCAGCCGCATTCCGCGGCACAGATTTGCGCGCGCAGCGATGCACAAGGACTTGTCCTCACGCCCGCGCAGGGTCAAGTATTCGTACACTGGTCGATTCTGGAGCTGTTGGCAATCGCCAACACTCGCAGCACGACTTCCTCTTGCTGTCGCCATCGCTGCTGCGGGGGCGACAAAAGGCCCACCGCTGCTGCTTTGGCCCCCCGCTGCTGACGCCCCCGCTGCTGCGGGGGCGTCCGCCTGCAGCGGCGGTGGTTTCCCTGGCCGCTGTAGGATTGCCTCCATCTGCTCCTCGCATTCCGCAAGGCACGCCGCGAGAGCAGGGCAATGCCGCAGCTGCAACTCAAGTCTCCGCCGCTGGTCCGCGTGGTTGGTCTCGCTCGGCATGGGGCCCCAGTTCCCGAACAGGACGGAAAGGTTGCCCACGTTGTCGTTCCGCTGCCTGTTCACGTCAGCCGCTCTACTTTCGCAGAAGAACTGGAGCGGGACGGTGTCGCGAAGAACGCACTTGCGCCGCTCGACGTCGTCGGGCGGCGCGCAGCCCCCAAAGGCCGGCTGATCGCGCCGCTCTTCCTGAGGCTCTTCGTCATCGCTCGGATCCACCGCCGAGTCGCCTGGGCGGGTGCGCATCGTAGAAACTTCTGATCGCGCCGCCGCTGCTGAGCTTGAAACGCCAGGCGGCGCAGCCCCCGCTGCTGCGGGGGCGCCCTCTGGCACAAGGGCCCAAGGACCCTTCCAGGGTTCTGCCTGACCACCCACAGGTCGCCGAACCTTCCCAGATTTCGCTGTATACACTGCCGACAGTCGGCCCCGAGGCCCCGCTGCTGCGGGGCCCAATGGGCTGCTGCTGCTGCTGCTGGCCGCGGCCATCACTCCCTGCCCCCGCGAGCCGGACTCCTGGGGCCGAAACGGCGGTGGAAGGAGGGGGGCGGGGCGAAGAGGAGGAAGACGGGGCGGATAGGGAAGGGAAGGGCGGGCAGAGAGAGAGGGAGAGAGAGAGAGAGAGACAGGGAGATAGTGAGAGAGGGAGAGAGAGAGAGAGAGAGAGAGAGAGAGAGAGAGAGAGAGAGAGAGAGAGAGAGAGAGAGAGAGAGAGAGAGAGAGAGGGGAGAGAGAGAGGAGAATAGAGAGAGAGGGAGAAGAGAGAGAGAGAGAGAGAGAGAGAGAGAGAGAGAGAGAGAGAGAGGAGAGAGAAGAGAAGAGAGAGGAGAGACAGAAGAGAGAGAGAGAGGAGACGAGAGAGAGGAGAGAGAGAGAGAGAGAGAGAGAGAGAGAGAGAGAGAGCAGAGAGAGAGAGAGGAGAGAGAGAGAGATGAGAGAGAGAGAGAGAGAGAGAGATGAGGAGAGAGAGAGAGAGAGACGAGAGAGAGAGGAGAGGAGAGAGAGAGAGAGAGAGAGAGAGAGAGAGAGAGAGAGAGAGAGAGAGAGAAAAGAGAGAGAGAGAGAGAGGGGAGAGAGAGAGAGAGAGAGAGAGAGAGAGAGAGAGAGAGAGAGAGAGAGAGAGAGAGAGAGAGAGAGAGAGAGAGAGAGAGAGAGAGAGAGAGAGAGAGACGGACGACGCGAGAGAGAGAGAGAGAGAGGAGGGAGGAATGAGATAATGACCAGGAGGGTGATCAGGGAGAAGGAGGGGGGAGAGCAGGAGGAGGGGCGGAGTGATCGACACCCGCGTGGTTTTCTCCCCCTGCCTGCTCTCCCCCTCCTCTCACCTCCTCCCCCGTCCTCCCTCCTCCCTGTTTCTTCTGCATAGGGCCTGCGCTACGTCCGCGCGCGCACGCGGCACCTCAGTCGCAGCCAGGTGGAAGAGCAGCGGCTGCTGCCCGAACTCACACCCCGCGCCTCGCCGCTGCTGCGGCGGGCCGCGCCTCTCAGAGGCCCCCAGCTGCAGGGGGCGCACGCGCCAGGGAGCCAGACAGACGGCGTCGCGTCTCACTGTGCGTAAACATGCTGAAAGCTCTCGGGTTGCCTCCCAAGTACTCGTCTATGACGTTCTGCAACCGCGTGGCAAACGTCTCCGGCCACTTTCCACCGAAGTCCTCCATGCCAGCGGCGTCCCATTCCCGCCGAAACCACTCAAAATCTGACCGCTGAGCTGCAGAAAGCCCAGAACCCAACCCCGCCAGGCGATTCAGCGCGTCGCACCTCGACGTTCGACCCGCCGCGCCTCCGCAGCTGCGAAGGCCCGCGCCCAGCTCGGATAACCCGGCATGCTTCATCCTGTGTTTGATATCTATGGCTGCCTCTGCGTCTAAGAGTTTGGCTTGCTGTGTCCTCAGCAGCTTGCGCGCTTTCTTTACGTCGCCCCCCAGGCGGGTTAGCTATTCTCTGCGCCGCGCCTCGACATCCCGCTGTCGTTTCTCGTTTCTGAGCGTCGCCTCGCGGGCGTCCTCGTATGCTGCGAGGGCCCGCTGAACCCCGGGATCTTCCTTCGACACTTCACGCACTCGCCTCCGTTCTTTCCGTAATTGCGTCTCCATGAACGTGGCCCCCGCGATGTCGCCCCAGCTGCGCAACTCCTCAGCGATCGACGAATACGTTCTCGTCAAGTCAGACGTCTGCTCCGCGGTTTCCATGCGAGACGTCGACAGGCCAGGCGGCGCCTCCAGCGCGCTCTCCCCCGCCGCTGCTGCGTTGAGGCTTTGATTGGCCCATCCGTAGTCAAACTCGCCAGCGGCGCTCCACCCGTCGTCGCCCTCGCTCCCATCATCTTCATCTCCTTCGAGGGCGTCGACGGAATTGCCACCCTCAGTGCCCCCGCTGCTGCGGAGACCCTCGTTTGCGTCTTCCGCCCCCTCCATGCCATGCCAAATCTTGTCGCCCTCGCCCAGAGCCGCGTCGTCTCCAAGGTTTGCGAACACGTCGTCGCAGTGGCCGCGTCGAGGGCGCGGGAGAACCAATCGCATGATGTCTTTGTAGGTCCATCTCAAGCGCGCCGCCTGCGCCTCTTCTTCGACCTCCGCTACTGCGGCGGCGACCTTCTCACGCATCCTCAACTTTCTCCAGAAATGGCCCGCCTCCTTGCATATGCGCGCGTCCAAGTCCGCATCCCGCAGATTTGCCTTGAAACCTGTTTCCCAGTACCCCTCTGCCGCAGCCAAGTGAAGACCCATTTGTGACATCACTTCCACCATCAAGTCAATGCATTCTAACTTGTCCAGCTGTGGGACGCACTGGCCCAGCCTCATGGCTCTCAGCAGCGCCGCTCCTTCTCTCTTCATGTACTCGCGCTTGGCGTGTTGATTCAGATGTGTGTCCACAGTTTGGAGGATTGGGGTTGCGCCGCCCCCGTGCGGGATGAACGCGTACCCTCGAGACCAACATAGCTTACTCACAAGCGGGGACAAGTGAGGGCCATGACCACCCGCCATCATAATTCTCCACTCCCGCTGCTGCGGAGGCTCTGGCAGATGAGGGAGGTGGCGGTCCAGGTACGCGAGCACGCACGGTGTCCGGTAAGACCCCTTGGCGCTGGTGGTCGCCGACACCCATCTGCCGAACCCTCGGCGCCGAAGGTGTTCGAGCAGGCGCGGCCTCAACTTCTCTCCTCCCCCCTCCGCCTTGAACATGCACTCCATCGATCCTTGTCGCTCATTGTCATGAAATTGGCCGCCCACCGCTCCCGCACCGCGCCGTGGCACTCCACCAGTGGCACTTCGACCCCCGCTACTGCGAGGGTCCTCACGCCAGCTGATCCTGTTTCATTGTGGTGGAAAGGCGACTGGTCGAAGTTCTCCATCTCGGGATCCTGCTCGTTGAGTAGCACGCACGCGGCGCGTGCCCTGAACACGTTCAGCCAGCCTCGCTCGAGGCGCTCTTCCAAGACGGGCAGCGGGCACTTGTACTTCCTGTTCGGGTACCGCATGCTGAGGCCGTATTCCTTGCGCCAGGAGGCCCACCAGCGCGACCTCAACTCCACGGCGGCGGGCCGCTGCCCGATCCGCAGCTGCTGCGTGACGTACTCGCCCATGAGCTCCAACGCTTGGGTCTGGAGCATGCTTTGCGTGAACCTTGCTATCTTCGCTGGCTCTCTTTGGGTACTTCGCATTCCACTTTTGATAGTTTTCCAATCTACACAGTGCCGAATGGAACTCCACCATTCAAACAGAGCTTGCCGCAGCCAAGGGCATTTTCGAGTTGGCCCCTGTCCCTGTTGTGGTATCCTTTTCCGCCCTTTCCACTTCAGGAGGCGCCCCTGCCCGCGCTGCGTCTCGTGTCCCCGCGGATGCCGAACAGCCTCCGCCACTGCGGAGGCGTATTTCGACGACAGAAAAGCCTTGTGCCAGCGCCGCACAACGTGCGTGCGCTTCCTGAGAGAGGTATGGGACATGGAACCCCAGTCCCGCGCATCCATGAATGAACGCGCCCCTCCATACGGAAAGCGCTCTCCAGGCGTCCAGCCTAGAGAGCGCGTGCGATCGTCGAAAGCACCCGCTATCTCCATCCTCGAGCACAGGAGCGACGGGACCACCACGCGCTTCTTGTTCTGGGCGGGGGCTTTGCGCTCGCAGCCGCGGTTCCTGCACCTCAAGAGCTGCTCCTCCCGCTCTGCGGGCATCAACTCCCGAGCTACGTCCAGGGCGCACGCAGCGTCTTCCAGTCCTGTCCACCATTGGATGGCTAGCACGAGCTCCTGACAGACTGCCTCGGCGTCGACTTCCACCACTGCCAAGTCCTCAGGTTGCGCCGCCGCTGCTGCGGCGGCAACGCCCTGTGCTCTCGGGGGGGCGGCGTGGCCAGGCTGCGGGACAAGTTCTTCGTCGTCTAAGGCGCTCTGCAGGCGACGAAGCTCCTGGACGTCATCCTGCGTGACTTCTTGTGTCAGGACCATCGCGTCGAGGAACCGCGCCAGACGCACCCTTTGCACAATGTAGTCCGCGATTTCCTGACAGGCGGGCATGGAGGGGGGGCAAGGGGACTCGGCGGGGGGGCCACGAGGGGAGAGGGGGGCGCGATGGGAGAGGCATGAAGGAAAAATGGGAGGGAAGGAGGGGGAGAGCATGTGGGGGCAGCAGAGATGGAAGCGAAGGATCAGGGTGGTCGGAGAGAGCAACTGTCCTGGCGGAGCTCCCTGCGAGACTCTCGCGTGGAAACCTCCTGGGTCATCCGCAACGTGCAATCCAAACCGCAGTCCCCGTCTGCGACTGTGGACACGACGAACGCACCGAGAGCAGAATAGAAACCGTCCACCGTCGAAACATCTCCCGTGATGTCCACAAAGTCTGTGGAGACGCCTGCGATCAAATGATTGCATAGAATCAAAGGGTACTCCTCCGACACGGGGGCCCAGTCCGGAGGCCCCGAATCTCGGGGGACGGCGCAACGCGCGATCGCGTCCGCCGCAGGCTCGCGGGTTAACTCCTCCAGTTTCCACGGCGGCAACACAGCTTTGCAAAGGTCGACTCTGTTCCGTCCTTCCCACGCGTAGACGCGCACCTTCCGCAGAAGTGCAAAGATTACGAAAGCAGAATACCCTATCCACTCTCGGCCCCCCCCCCGGCCTTCCGCGAATAGCGCGCGACGACTTCATCAATTTTCTCGAAGCACCTCTGGCCTTGTTCTGAAAGTGCCCCTGCCGGCGCGGGCGGGGCAGCCGCAGCGCCTGCATTCGCGGCTGTCTTTTCAAAGGCGGTCACTGCAGCAATCTCCGCCCCTGTAAGCACGGGTTCCGCTATGTCGCGAACAGCGAGCGGGGCGGGTTGGGGGGAAGCGACAGGGGCAACCCCCTTTGTTGAGAGGGCTGCTGTTGCCGCGGAGTCCTTCAGGGCAGCCTCCACTGCGGAAGCGGCCTCGGCGATAGCGTCGGCGCCATGCGCGCCAGCAGGACCTACGCGCGCCTCCGCTGTTGCGGGGCCTTCAGAAGGGCACGCGCACGGTGCCGCCGCCGCTTCAGGAGGGGCCACGCGCGCTTCCGCTGACGCACCCGCTGCTGCGGGGCCGTCAGAAGAGCCCACGTACGGCTCCGCTGCCACTTCAGCAGGGGCCACGCACGCCTCCGCTGACGGCCCCGCTGCTGCGGGGCCTTCAGCAGGGCCCACCCACGGCTCCGCTGCCGCTTCAGCAGGGACCTCGCACGCCTCGGCCGGCGCCTCCGCTGCTGCGGGGGCCCCAGCCCCTGCGGGCCACCCGTCCGCGCAATGCACTAAATGCTAGGGCGCTTGCAAGTCTGACCACTTATTGTAGTCCACAGAACCGCCCGCCAGACGGTGGTCGCTGGGACACGGCCACTGCGAGCATAAATGAATCTTCTCACAAATGCCTTTGCCAGATTCATAATGGCAAGCCGCGCCGCTGCTGCGGCGCATAACGTACCCGAATCCGAATATTGTCCCCTTTAGTTTCCGTGGGTTCATGAGCACTCTGTCTGGGTCTTTCGTTTTGTCTTGTTGCTACCAAAACTCAACAAATTCGTTGGCCTCGCGGTCGTGCCCGACCCGCAGAGGCGCGTTTGCAGGGCGAGCGTCTCCTGGGCCTGGGGGCGGAGCGGCTGCGGCGGCCATGAGGCCGAAGCCATGCGCGCGCACACGCGGCCGCCCTCTTGTCTCGAGCCCAGCGCCTCAGGGCAAGCAAACGGCCGCATCCCCCCACAAGGAGGATGTACAAGGGGGCGGGAGGAAGGAGGAACAGGGGAGATATGCGGGGCCCAGCGGACACACGCCTGAAAAAAACACGACTGTCGGCATGCTTCGCGAGAGTTGCTGCTGTGAGATGGGCTGGTGAGGAGGGGCCCGAACGACTCACGCCAGGACGAGCGGCCCGAACGACGCGCAGGAAAGTCCAGAAGCACGCACGCACGAACGAACGGCCCGAACGACTCCGAGAACACCCCCCAGAAAACAAGCGGCCCGATCGAGGGGAATTGGGCCCGCCTTTCAGCCAGAACGCGGGAAGTCGTCGACATCGTCGTCGAGGGAAGGCGAACGCGGCACGGGGGATGTTGATGGTCTCCTCCTCCCTCGTGAACTGACAGCCCCCCCAAAAAAGGGTGGGCCGCTCGGGCGTTTATACAAGACGCCAAAAGTGAAACATTCCTGCAGGCCGCCCCTGCAGGAATTGAGGCGCAGCCCCTCCCGCAGCCGCACTGCGGGTGCGCCAGCGGGCGCGGGGGAGCGGCGGTGGCGCCAACGCGCAGTTGGTAGCTGTCCTCCTCCTCCCCCACCATCATAGCGATGATGAGAATGATGAGCACCCTACGATGATGAGGCCCTGGGTCCTGTCCCAGAGCCTCGGGCCCCGCCCTAGGCCGCGGGCCGGGCCCCCTCCCCCCATCGACTCTCAGTTGCGTCCGTGTTATATATATATATACATACATACATATACATATATATGTATATATGTACATATACGTCGACACACCATACATATACAAGATATACATACATACATCTTGCAATCGGTCAGCGGAGGCCCGACGCCGCCCAGAGCCGCCCAGCTGCCAGCAGCCAAGACGGCCGCACGGAGCGAGAGGCAGAGCGTGCCTCGAGAAAACCCTTTCTGTTTCTCATGGGTGTTCTCCGGTTGGCCTCGCGCCGCCACTTTCTTCGCTTTCGATGCGCCCTTCGCGGTTCCGAAGAGATCCGCCATGGGACCCCGACCTTTTTCTCCCGCTGCTGCGGAAGCTCCCGCTGCAACCCCCGCTGCTGCGGGGGCCTTTTTTCACAGGAGTCGCCGCTTCATCCACGTTGTCTCCTTCTCCGGCGCGAAGCTTCCCAAGCAATTGCTCTAACATGGTCGTTTCGTTCAAGGCGCCCCTCACGGCACTGAGACCACCGACCACCTTGAGCATCCACAGGCGGTGCTTTCCGACGGGCACGAAGGCTTCTAGGCTTTCCTCGCCGCCAAAGGAAACATAGAGCTCCTCGCATTCCAGGGCAAATCCCGCTGCCCCCTCGTGACTTCGGCACAGCCCGCCCGTCGCGCAGAGCACCCACATGCTCGTGCCATCTTGGCGCGCTGCTTTCCCGACAACGACATCCCGCCATGTGTCCTCTGCCTTGCGTTTCATGCCGCCGCGCGCAAGCCCTCGCTGCTGCGAAGGCGCCCGCGTCCTAGGTGTCAGCTCCCCTCGCTGGTGATCCGCCTGAAAACGGCTATGGAAAGCGCACTCCTCGTCTCGAACAGATCCTCCTACTCCTCATCGGACTCTTCATCTGACGACTTGTTGTAGTCCACAGAACCGTCCGCAAGACGGTGGTCGTTGGGACACGGCCACTGCGAGCATAAATGAATATTCTCACATATGCGTTTGCCAGATTCATAATGGCAAGCCGCGCCGCTGCTGCGGCGCATAACGTACCCGAATCCGAATATTGCCCCCTTTAGTTTCCGTGGGTTCATGAGCACTCTGTCGGGGTCTTTCGTTTTGTCTTGTTGCTACCAAAACTCAACAAATTCGTTGGCCTCGCGGTCGCGCCCGACCCGCAGAGGCGCGTTTGCAGGGCGAGCGTCTCCTGGGTCTGGGGGCGGAGCGGCTGCGGCGGCCATGAGGCCGAAGCCATGCGCGCGCACGCGCGGCCGCCCTCTTGTCTCGAGCCCAGCGCCGCAGGGCAAGCAAACGGCCGCGCCCTCGCAGTGATTCTCCTGTCGGTGCTGCTGCGGGTGCTGCTGCTGCTGCTGCTGCTCTTCCTCCTCCTCCTCCTCCTCCTCCTCCTCCTCCTCCTCCCCCCTCCTACTTGTCCCAGCCCCTCCGCCCCCTCCTCGCCAGATTCCGTGAGTTCCTTTGTCCTCTAGCGCGCGAGCGCTGGAGAGCCGCAGGCTCGCGATCCCCCGCGCGTGCCCATCGCCCCTGTCCAGTCGACAGAAACCCGCAGGCATCCACCTCAGCGGCCAGCGCGCCGCTGCTGCGGTGCAAACACCGAGTCTGTCTGCATAAAACACGCCGTTGCAGCGGCCAGCGCGCCGCTGCTGCGGCGCGCGCCAGCGAGCGGATAACGAGGACATCACTTCTCTGTTTCCTGCTTGATGGCTTTCTGGACCACGTCCCCCAAGAACGCTAGAAGAACCTGCTTCTGCTGCGCACGGGTGGACTGTTTCAAGGGCGTCGTCACTTCCGTCAACGCCACGCCTGTGGACCATTTCTCCTCGTTCAGATCCTGAATCCTGGAGGCCCATTTTCGGCCTGCCATTGGACCTCCTTTGACCTCCACTGTCCACATCCCAGAGGGGCACCACCTGGTGGACCACGGGCGCTTCTCGTCCAAAGCGTCGTCGTCGTGGTCGTCTTTGGGTTCGGGAACGCTTTTGCCCTGGCTCTCCTCGCACAGGTAATGCAGAAGCCAAGGCAGGTCCTGACTCTGAACGAGTAGTTGCCCATGCTTGTTCTCATGCGCAATAACCTCTTTCGTGTCGGCCTCATCTGGCTTAGGAGACATCGGCATGGTTACTCTGCAGAGCGTGCCTCGAGAAAACCCTTTCTGTTTCTCAGTGTTTTTTCTCCGGTTGGCCACGCGCCGCCACCTTCTTCGCTATCGATGCGCCCTTGACGGTTCCGAGGATCCGCCATGGGACCCCGACCTTTTTCTCCCGCTGCTGCGGAAGGTCCGGCTGCAACCCCCGCTGCTGCGGGGGCCTCTTTCAGGAGTCGCCGCTTCATCCGCGTTGTCTCCTTCTCCGGCGCGAAGCTTCCCAACCAATTGCTCTAACATGGTTGTTTCGTTCAAGGCGCCCTTCACGGCACTGTGACCACCGACCGCCTTGAGCATCCACAGGCGGTGCTTTCCGACGGGCACGAAGGCTTCTAGGTTATCTCGCCGCCCAAGAAAACACAGCGCTCCTCGCATTCCAGAGCAAATCCCGCTGCTCCCTCGTGACTTCGGCACAGCCCGCCCGTCACGCAGAGCACCCCCATGCTCGCGCCATCTTGGCGCGCTGCTTTCCCGACAACGACATCCCGCCATGTTTCCTCTGCCTTGCGTTTCATGCCGCCGCGCGCAAGCCCTCGCTGCTGCGAAGGCGCCCGCGTCCTAGGCGTCTGCTCCCCTCAGGTGATCCGCCTGAAAACGGCTATGGAAAGCGGACTCCTCGTCTCGAACAGATCCTCCTACTCCTCATCAGCATCATGCTCCCTCCACGAGCTTCTTTCCATCTCATCCAACCCATCCCCCTCCTTCTCTCCGAACGAGCACAGCTGCCTTCCCTGTCCCTTGACCGCTCCTCTGCCCCTTGAGGGGGGGCCTTGTGTGCTCTGACCGACCCTCTGTCCCGCAGGGGGGGGGCGTCCTGATCGAACGACCACCCCTGTTTCACAGAGGGGGGCGCGCGGAAACGCACGACCCCACCCCCTCTGTCACAGAGGGGGGTGCGCGGAACCCCTCTGTCACAGGGGGGCTCGGGCGGAAAAGCGCACCCCTCTGTCACAGAGGGGGTCGGCCTTGTGTGCTTCGACCGCCCCCCTGTCCCACAGAGCGTCCCGCGAACAGGACGGCAGGACGATGAGCAGGACGATGAGCACGGAGAGAGGAAAACAGGACACGGGAGGGAGGCGGGAACGGACGAGGGGGGACGGAGACGGAGGCGAGGCGCGAGGGGAGGGCAGGACGAACACAGAGGGAGAGGAGCAGGACGAGACCTGGCAGGGGATATGCACCAGGAGAGAGATCTCATGGAGGAAGAGGAGGGGAGGGGACGAGAGGCACTCACATTTAAGCGCTTGCAGGCCCTCCCACTTGCTCCATTTCTCAGCGACCGCCGCGCCGCCATGAGAACTGTCGTACCACCGCCACTACTGCGGCGGATGCGTGACCTCTCCCATCCCTGTCCTGTGCTGTTTCTGCTGCCACCCTCCCCCCTCCCTCTTCGACCTCCCCCCCCGCCCTTTTCCTCCCCCCCTCCAGCTGACGGCTGCGGGCTGCGACGGGTGGATCATCAGCCGCTGTCATCTGCCGCCCTGTTTCGCGCGCCCTCCGCTGCTGCGGCGGGATCGCACGAAGTGGGCCCCCTGGCCAGGGATTGTCATCTTACCGCTCTTGGGGGCTTTCCGTCCCTCCTCCGCGTCCTTCTCCCGTTTCTTCTCCTTCTCTTTCTGCTCCTTTTGCCATGCCTGCTTCTTCTTTTGGGTGTCGGTGGCCCTCTTCTCCTTTATGATCTGCAGCATCAGCCGATCTCCGCGCACCAGCGGCACCGTGTTGTGCATGCACGGGGCAAGCACGCTGCAGACGCGGAGGGGGGGCGGCTGGCTGGCACTTTGTCATTGTCTGGAACTCTTGTGGTCGAAGTGCAACGTTGAACTTCCAGTGCGCCTGTCCCTGCACTAGCTGGGCTCGGGCAAGTTCTTCTGGTGTCACCCTCTCAACTCCCCAAAAGAAGTGCAAGGGCTCCGTACCTCCGAACTTAAACTGGCACGGATTCTCTGACTGGTCGGCCTCGCCCTGTGCAGCCGCCGCTGCTGCGGGGGCCGCCCCGTCGAGCTGCGGACCTACGGGCGCCTCGCCCTGCGCGCCCTCCGCTGCTGCGGAGGCCGCTCCCTGCGGCGCGGGCTTCAGCTCCAGCTCTGGTAATTTGAAATCGGGTGTTGCCCAATACTTTTCCATTTGCTCGGCAGGAGTCGGACGTTTCTCACCGACTAGCACCTCCACTGCCCGCGGGCTGCTCGAGACTATCGGGAAAATTTTCGCGGTGGGGCAGCAAGGGGAGAGCATCAGTTTCCCCTCGGCGATGTCCTCAGTAGCCACCACATGGACACTCTTGGCTTGAACGTCATATTGCATCTGGACGGGCTGGGCGCAAGTGTCCGCGTGGCGACGGAAGCTAGTCATGACTTCCGCGATGCTTGCTTGGTGCCACCTGTCTGTGTCGAGATTGGCAGACGGAGCCGAAGCGCGCCGCGCTTTCACTGGGGCCACCATCAGGCTGTTCACGGGCTTTGACACTTCAGACATCTGCCTGTTCAGAGGCTTGTCTTCTTCGTTGAACTCTATCAGTACTGGCTGCGGGCGAGGGCCCTCGCCACCTCCGCTGCTGCGAGGGCCGTCGGGGTTCTCGGGGGCCGCGGGCAGCTTGTCGGCCCACGGCGCAGGAGGGAGCGGGAACTCTTTCTGTGCGTTCTTTTCCATTTTCTGCCAGGCCTCGCGTACTTCAGCATAGCGCGGACGCACTGCCTCGCACACGGCCTCCACAACCACCTCCAGACGAGGTTTGCACGCCTTCACCCTTGCGTGCGCCTGGTAGAAGGTCTCCGTCGCAGTCAGAACCGCCCCCGCGGTCAAAGTCGCGCTGTTCTCCTCCCCGTGGGCCTGCGCTGCTGCGGGGGCCAAGGTGCGACGGACATACCCCAACAAAGCATTGGGGTCTTGTGCCCAACTGCTGCCCTCGCTGTGTCCCCAAGCCGTTTCCGGCGCGGGGCATTGTCCGCACCTCGGCTCTTGCGAGTACGCCCTCATGACAAGGGCAACCTTCACATGGGGGCACTCTATGGGGAGTTGGTTGAGAACGCCCCATGTGGCTGGTGACAGGGAGCGTAGTTTGTGATCCACCCAACGTCTATCATAATCCAGAATTTGCGGTATGAGCTGCCCTGATGCGGCCCCTACGTTGATGACGAAAGTGAACATGTCCTCGAACCATTTGGCTTTGGCGTACTCGGGGTGTCGTTGCGCGCAAGCCTTGAGAATAGTGTCGTACGGGATATTCAAGGGCTGCCCTGTCTCAGATCCCCACGATGCTTTCTTGGCCGCCGCTGCTGCGGTGGCGACGAGATCAGCGACGGACGTCAGGAGCTCGATTTCGTGAGAGGTCACACCTTTTCCCTGCGGGTCGTTCAGGGCCGCGGAAATGATCGCCGGGCCTTGCGCGAAGTCGGCATCGAAGTGAATTTCCCACGAGAGCACCTCGCAAAGCAAACCGTTATCGAGCACGTCCATGAGTTCTGTGAATTTCGGTGCGCGCCGCATCTTTGGGATATCCCAGGAGCCACCTGGACCTGTCTGGAACTCCTCCGAACCGCATCCTTTGTGTTCTTCGGGAATGACCCGCGCCGCGCCGTGCTTGAGGCTCAGCAGACCAAGGGTTAGCGTGCAGTGGCTCAACGCCCCGTAGTTGAACGTTGACAAGCTTGTGTACGCCGAGCGTAGAGCCTCCACGGACTCCGTTTTCTCCTTGTTGTGGTCCGCGTGCGCCGCGTACGGCTTGCCATGGAGGCGCTCGTAATCGGCCTTCTTCCCGGCAGGGAGTTCCTGAACAACCACTGCTTCGTGCTGCGCCTCGTTCTGGAGGAACCTGTCTTTCAGAATCCCACGCAGGAGATTAACCACTCTGGCAGCGGAGGGGCACGTTCCACCCCTGTTCTGCGGGTGGACGCTGATATCCTCCATGGAGATCTTGGCCTTCAACCGCTGCCCCTCGGAGTCCTTCAAGGCATAGCGGCTGCGCAACATGGCGGCATCATTCATGTGACGGGCCTGACTTGATGTCCTCGGACATCTATCCAGGGGCCCCCGCTGCTGCGGGGGCAGCTTCCAAAACAGATGCTCCGCGACGGTTGCCCCCGCTGCTGCGGAGCCCCGCTTGAAGCACGAGTGCCTGTCGCGCGCGCGGACAGGAGGAGGGGCCTCACGGATCCGCGGCCTGCCCGCACTTGAGCAAAAGGAGAAGGACAGGAAAGGCAGAGAGAGGGAGGAGAGAAAGAGAGAGAGAGAGAGAGAGAGAGAGAGAGAGAGAGAGAGAGAGAGAGAGAGAGGCGACGAACGGCGGGTCGACGCGGCCTTCTCAGTTTTTCGATGCGCGCACATCCGCCTGAACAGGAGAATCATTGATACATCGGCCCCCCCTCTGTGAGAGAAAGGTTTCCCGCCCCGAACCCATCTGTGAGAGAAGGGGTCGCTGTGTGAGTTGCGTGAATGGAAGCGATGGACAGGACAAAGAAATAATGGCGGGCGGGGGATTGCAGGAGGGAATGCAAGGGGGAGCAAAGCAAAGGAGAGGGCAGGACGCAGACGACAGCACATATGTCACTTTTTTTTCACACCGCATGCGATGCCGCACGCGACGCGCGAAACCGCGCCCCCCCGCGCGCGCGCGAGTCCGCCCCTCCGCCGAGGTCACCCCCCCTCCGCGAAATTCGTGAGACATCCCTCCGCTGCTGCGGAGGGGCGCTCCCCTTGTGCGCTCGGGATGTCGCGGTCATCCTGAGGACCGTGCAGTCAACCAGACGGGGGCACCGTCGTGTTCATCCGCCCCGTAATTACATCCGAAGGGGCTCGACGCCTTCTTGCCAGGAGCTGCCGACTGGCGGCATCTTGGACCCTAGTTTGTACCAGTTGCCCGAATGGTCGCGGTACCAGAGTGCCTGATCGAATTGATCGTCCTCTTCCACGCCTGTCCTCCGAGCAGTCTTCTCATCCCACAACCCACCACGCTCCAAGACAGCAGCCCCCGCTGCTGCGAGGGCTTGTTTCTTGGAGCTCCCCCTGCGCCGAGCTAGCGGCCGCGCGGCCGCCTTCGCCGACGCTGCCGTGGGTCGAGCCGCCGCCCCAGCGCGCGTGCTCGAATGAGGTCTGTGGTCCGGTTTCCGAGAAGCCCTCTTCTCGCCGACGCGGCATCGCCCCGTCTTTGTGTCGGGTTTCCTATTCCTCTTCTCGCCGATGCGGCATCGCCCGGTCCTTGTGTCGGGCTTCCTAGCCTTCATGGCTGGCGATCTCGAACCAAAACGGCACGGGGGGGCCCGGGGGCGGGACATAGAGCCGACACCTGGAGCGGGACCGGGACCGGGAGCCCGGGACCGGGACCAGCACCGACACCGGGACCGGGACCGGGACCGGGACCAGGCGAAGAGCGGGACCGGGACCGGGACTGGGACTGGGGCGGGGAGCCCAGGACGGGCAGCAGGACCGACACCGGGACCGGGACCGGGACCGGAAGGGGACCGGGACCGGGACCGGGACCGGGACGGGGGCGGGAAGCGGGGCCGGGACCGGGACCGAGACCGGGACCGAGACCTGGTCCCAGGACCCCTCCTCCCCCTCCTTGCTCGCCCTCCCTTTCCCCCCAGCAAAAAAGCAAACGACGACGACGACCACGACGACGGCGACGACGATTTCCTCAGCCGCTCAGTGCGAGCGCCTGGCTCCTCGCGCGCGCGCGCGCCGAGCCCGCGCCTCAGACCTCTTATGATAACCCCCGCTGCTGCGGAGGCAACCCCCGCTGCTGCGGAGGTCTCCGCAGCCGCGCGCCGTCAGCTGGAGTCGCTTGAGGGGCTGCGGCGCCGCTCCTGCACTGCCTCGAACGCGGAACTGGAGGCGCCTTCCGGGTCCGCAGGAGGCGACGGCTTCCTGGGGATGAGCTGCGGCGGCGGAGGCTGCGGCGGCGGCCTCGGGACGAGCCGCGCTGCCAGAGGGCGCGGCGTCTGCGACTGCCTGGCCAGGAGCCGCTTCGGCGGAGAGTGCGGCGGCTGGCTCGGGACGAGCCGCGCTGCCGTAGGGTGCGGCGTCTCCTCCAGCGGGGGGGCCCCGCGGCGTCCTCCTCCGCGCGGGGGAGGTGGCCGCGGCGGTGGCATCATTGGCGGCGTGCCCGGCGGACGGCAAATCTGGCCGCGGAGGGGCGGGCGCCATCCTCTCGGCCTCAGCGCCGGCTGACCTGTGTGGGGTGGGTGCACGGGCGGCGTGGGCAGGAGCCGCGCCCCCTCCTGTCGGTCGCCGCCCTCCACCCGCCCACTGCGTCCGGAGCGGCTGCGCCCCCTCTGCTCCTGCCCTCTGCGTATGGAACGGCTGCGCCCCCGCTGCTGCGAGGGCACTGTCCTCTTTCGGTCTCTGCTCCTCTGCCCCCACCCTCTGCGTCTGGAACGGCTGCGCCCCCGCTGCTGCGAGGGCTTCGTCCTCTTTGGGGTTATGCTCCTGCTCTTCTTCTTCTTCTTCTTCTTCTTCTTCTTCTTCTTATTCTTATTATTATTATTGTTCTCCTTCTCCTTCTTCTCCTTCTTCTCCTCCCTCTCACCTCTGTCAGGGTTCCTCTTTTCGTCCTGGGGCGGCGCGGGGCTGCAGGAGTCGACGGCGTCGCGCCCGTCGTCCTCAAGCTCCACCTGGGCTCCGCGCGCCCCCGCTGCTGCGGAGGCTGCTGCTTCGGGTTCTGTCTCCGCCTCCTCCTGGTCTCCGTGCGCACGTGCGCCCCCGCTGCTGCGGAGGCTGCTGCTTCGGGTTCTGTCTCCGCCCCCTTTCCCCGCCGTTTTCCCCGCTTGGCTTCCCGCTTCCGATCCTTCTTCCTGCCCTCGGCGCCTTTGCCAGACTTCCTGTTCTTGGCTTCTATGATGACGAACAGTGCGCGGCAGTGTTCCGTGAGGCGGTTCGCCGACTGGGCCTTGAAGATCACCCTGTGTAAGTGCGGCCAGAAGTATGTCCCCTGCTCCTTGCGCTCCGCGTCTGTCAGCCTGACCCAGGTCGGACGCGCCGCCCAATCCAACTGGCGGTGCTGCAGCCTGTTCAGGAGCCCCCGCTGCTGCGGAGGCTGCAAAACCCGATTCCCCCAGGGCGGCAGTTCCGGCTGCTCGCTCGCAGGGCACTCGCGAACCTGAGCGGGGCCCAGAATCACGATGTAGCGCGGGTGCGTCACGTGACTCTCTGCTTCCGGACACCAGAAAGCCAAGCCGAGAGCGCCTGTGCCAGACGCGCCGCAATTTCTGAGCAGCTCCGAAAGATCGCCCGCGTCTCCGTCGAAGATCCCGGCGAGAATGCGCTCTCGGTGCTGCAACGCCAGGCTCCGAAGCCCGTTGCGGAAGTTTTCGGGCCACGGGCTTCCCACGACGCTCGTCTGGCATCGGAAGAACACGCCCCCCACTGCTATGGAGAGTTTGCCTTCCTTTGCTTTCGGATTGTAGGCCCCCGCTGCCAGGGTCACCGACCAGGCCTGAACCAGGAACTTCCCGTGGGAGTGCGTGCGAAGCACCTCGCACTGCTCGACGCGCTCGGGAACCCAGAGGAGAGCCCCGACGCACTCGCGCGCGACCGCGCCGTGGAAGCCACTCTGGCGGATGAGATCGTCGAGATGTCGCTTCCGCTGGGCGCGATTCATGTCCGCACCAGGCTCGAAGGAGACTAAGACGACCCCTTCGCGCCTGGCCCTGGCAGCTGCGACCCAATCCGACAGGGAGGCGTCCGCGCGCAGGACGAGGGAAGCAAAAGCCAGGTTCACGCGCGCTTCTGTCTGCCCCTGCTGCACCTGGTCTGCATCGTCGTACAGCAGGGGCACAAGAGGCTTGGAATGGCTCGGGCCGCGCTATTCCGATGGGAAGTGCGGGCGGCCTTCCTCTGGGAAGTCCTCTTGGACAGGAAGCGCTGGCGATCGCGCCTTGGTGGTCGGGGCGAGCGGCGGCGTCGCGCGGGCCCCCGCTGCTGCGGGGGAGCTGTCACACAGTTTGTCTGCTGCGGTCAGACCCTGCCGTTGTCGCCAATTAGTCGTGCAGGGAGATCTCGGTCTCGGGTCCTCGGAGCGGGCGGCGTTCTGTCCAGGCTCGATTACCACTGTGGCGGCGCCTGGCACCACGCATGCCCCCGCTGCTGCGGAAGCCGCCTGCGCCGCCGTTTTGACTACAACGAGGTTGGCGGCGGCCGTTAACTTCCGCGCCTGCGCGATCTCGCCCTGGTCCATCATTTTCTGAGCAACCGCCAGGCTCCGCGAAACGGTTTCCTGGGCAGCGCTCATCGACGAAAGCAATGTCCTCACTTCCGTTGCAAACTCCTCCCCCGCTGCTGCGGAGGCTGGTGCTGAATATGCCAGTCCCTGCGGAACTGCTTCAGGGGCCTCCTCTGGCAGCTCCCGCTGCTGCGGAGACTTCGGCAGAGGCTCCTGCGCGGTTCCAGTCGCGCCTTGCTGCTCCATGCCCCGGGCCGCTCCCGTCGCGGAGGCGGGCGGGCGCGACGGGAGGCAGACCTGCAACGGCTGCGGATTCACTTTATCGCATTGCCATCCCTCCCTGCGCTCAAATGGCTTTTCCCCTTGCGCCAGTCTGCTGCTCCCACTTCTGAACTACCTCATCCCTTCTACCTCTCCCTGCACCCTCCTCTTCCTGTTCAATCCTCCCTCCTCCCTCCACCGTGCTCATTTCTCCTTGCCCCCTTCTCTGCTTCCTCCTACGTGGGGCGTTTCACGACAACGACGACGACGACGACGAGAACGATGACCACGACGGCGACAACGAGGACGACGACGACCACGACGACGACGACGAGGACGATGACCACGACGGCGACCAGCGACGACGACTAGCGACGACGACGACCGACGACGACGACGCCGACCACGACGACGACGGCGACGACGACAACGAGACGACGACGACGACGACAATCGACGCCGACGAGGAACGACGACGACGAACGAGGACGACGATTACGACGACGAGATGACGAAGGTTCGAAGATCGAACCTCGAAGTGCGAAGCTTCGAAATTCAAACTTCGATCTTCGAACTCCGAACTTCAAACTTCGAACTGCGAACTTCGATGGGGTGCCAGGGATGCAATGGGATTGAGGGGGAAATAGGAAGGAGAGAGCGAGGAAGCGGGAGAGGAAGTTGGAGGAGAACGAACAGGCGTGGAGCGACGAGGAACGGGCGGCGAGGGGCCGACGTTGAGGGCGGCGGGATGGGGGGACAGGGAGGAGAGGGAAGACTTCAGAACGAAGATCGCGCCACGGCGCCTGCGCGCGCGCCCCCGATCTCGGCGGCCGACGCGCGCGCCCCTGCCGAAATGCAACGCGCCCTTCATTCGAGCCCCGCTGCTGCGGAGCCACCTACTCCACAACCAAATCGTCTGGGGAGCTGTTCGGTCCCCAAACTACTGGTTCTTCAGCCCCTCGGCTCTTGCGAGTCCGCCCTCATGACAAGGGCAACCTTCACATGGGGGCACTCAATGGGGTGTTGATTGAGAACGCCCCATGTGGCTGGTGGCAGGAACGGACGAGGGGGGGCGGAGACGGAGGCGAGGCGTGAGGGGAGGGCAGGACGAACACAGAGGGAGAGGAGCAGGACGAGACCTGGCAGGGGACATGCACCAGGAGAGAGATCTCATGGAGGAAGAGGAGGGGAGGGGACGGGAGGCACTCATAATTAAGCGCACGCAGGCCCTCGCACTTGCCCCATTTCCCAGCGACCGCCGCGCCGCCATGAGAACTGTCGTACCACCGCCACTACTGCGGCGGATGCGTGACCTCTCCCATCCCTGTCCTGTGCTGTTTCTGCTACCACCCTCCCCCCTTCCAGCCAAGCTCGGGTTTCAAGCTCGGAGACGGGCGCGGCTGGCGGCTCTTAGTGCGGGTGCGCGTGCTGCCTCCAACTCCTCATCCCCCTCCTCCTCCTCTCCTCATCCCCCCTCCTCTTCCTCCTCATCCTCCTCTATCGGCCCAGCCCCGATCGCCGCTCAGCTCTCCTGGTGCGGCTGGCGGCAGAAGTGCCGAATGCTGCCTGGGATGTCCTTCGCCGTCTTCTTCGACATCTCAAGCATCATCTTGCCCTTCTCCTCGGTGCGGCGCGCCTCCTCCATCATCTGCCGCGCCTGGTCGACGAGCATCTGGCCCTTGACTCCAACGGCGCGCGCATGGCGGCAGCGATTGCGCCACCCGATGAACCGCACCACCGTGGTCGCCCAGCTCCAAGCACTGCCATCCGTCGCGATGAGCTCGAAGTCATCGACGTCGCACTTGCCCGCGATGCTCGCCATAGCGGCGCAAGACCGCGAAGGGGCCTCCTCTGGCAGTCCCCGCTGCTGCGGAGACTTCGGCAGAGGCCCCTGCGCGGTTCCGTCGCGGAGGCGGGCGGGCGCGGCGGGAGGCAGACCTGCAACGGCTGCGGGCTCACTTTATCGCATTGCCATCCCTCCCTGCGCTCACATGGCTTTTCCCCTTGCGCCAGTCTGCTGCTCCCACTTCTGAACTACCTCATCCCTTCTACCTCCACCTGCACCCTCCTCTTCCTGTTCAATCCTCCCTCCTCCCTCCACCGTGCTCATTTCTCCTTACTCCCTTCTCTGCTCCTCCTACGTGGGGCGTTTCACGACAACGACGAGGACGATGACCACGACGGCGACAACGAGGACGACGACGACCACGACGACGACGACGAGGACGATGACCACGACGGCGACCAGCGACGACGACTAGCGACGACGACGACCGACGACGACGACGCCGACCACGACGACGACGGCGACGACGACAACGAGCGACGACGACGACGACAATCGACGCCGACGAGGAACGACGACGACGAACGAGGACGACGATTACGACGACGAGATGACGAAGGTTCGAAGATCGAACCTCGAAGTGCGAAGCTTCGAAATTCAAACTTCGATCTTCGAGCTCCGAACTTCAAACTTCGAACTGCGAACTTCGATGGGGTGCCAGGGATGCAATGGGATTGAGGGAAAATAGGAAGGAGAGAGCGAGGAAGCGGGAGAGGAAGTTGGAGGAGAACGAACAGGCGTGGAACGACGAGGAACGGGCGGCGAGGAGCCGACGTTGAGGGCGGCGGGATGGGGGGACAGGGAGGAGAGGGAAGACTTCAGAACGAAGATCGCGCCACGGCGCCTGCGCGCGCGCCCCCGATCTCGGCGGCCGACGCGCGCGTCCCTGCCGAAATGCAACGCGCCCTTCATTCGAGCCCCGCTGCTGCGGAGCCACCTACTCCGCAACCAAATCGTCTGGGGAGCTGTTCGCTATTTGCTGTCCATCCCCAAACTACTGGTTTGCCAGCCGCTGCTGCGGACGCCGAGGGCCCGGCGCTGGACGCCGCGGCCCCGCTGATGCGGGGCCCCCGAGGAGGCGTCGGCCCCCCCTTCTCTCTGGCGGCGTCGAACTTGACCTTGCGCTCCACACCGAGGTCCTTGTGCCAGCGATCGGTTCCTGACCCGTCGCTCCCGCCCAAACCCGCGGCTGGTGGCCTCACCGTGTCCGCGCGGGGCATGAGGGGCAGTGCTTCGACCTTCCTGTCGCCCCAGCGCGGGTGCAAGCGGACGCCTGCCCCGTCGTCGCGGTGCAACACGAAATCCCACATCGGCAGCTTCACTTTCACCCGCTGCCCCGCGAACTGTCGCGCGCGCACAATACTCTGGCGCATGTGGTCGTAGCTGTTTGGCCGGACTTCGAGGGAACAGCCGATCAGAGCCCCGCTGCTGCGGGCCCCCCCCCACGACCTCCCTGAAATCTTCCTCCCTGAGCGTCGCCACCATCTCTTGCCGCCGCCAAGGGACTTCCTCGTCGCTTCTGAAACCAAAGCTCGTTCTCGCACCGTGGTCGCAAACAGCGACCATGGTGGGCTCCGCATTGTCAAACCACTTGGCTTCTGACTCGAACGGGGCAGTTGGGTCTTCATTCAGGTGGCGCCACCATTTCAACGCTTGGTTGTTTGTGCTGCTTAAACGAAGTGCCGAGCCTCTCTTCATAACTCAAAAAAATAATTAACATCAAACTTCTCAAAATCCTGGGGCCCGCGCGCCGCCGCCGCTGCGGTGGCGCGGGGCTCCTGCGCCGCAGGCGCGGCTCGGGATCCCGACCCCTCCCCTGAAATTGTGCCCCCAGGTTCTGGTGAGTTTCGGAGGGCAGCCCTCGCGAAATTATCGAATTCGGGCATGCCGAGACCAGGGGCGCGGGGGCTCACAACGCTAAGCGCGGCGAAGCGGGACGGCCGTTGAGGCGAGACCGCCGCCGCTGCTGCGGCGGCAGGGCCATCGCGCCATTCGGCGCCCTCCGTTGGCGTGTTCCCGTCTTGTCGCCACTCTCTCCAACCCCACGCTGACCAACCATGGCCGCCCCCCATGCCACGCCAGCCGCTGCTGCGGCTATCCCACCATCCTTCCGCGCCACCCCATGTGTATCCGCCTGCATCGCCCATTGCAAGACGATGGCGCAGGCGCGCGTTAGGCCGCGACGGGCCCGGCTGCACCGTTGCTCGCGGGCGATCCCACGGGCGCGGGATGGTTTGAGCATAGCGGCGAGGGACGACGCGATGTGATTGGACGGCAGAGAACTTGAAAGGAAGGGGGGTTGGAAACGGAAGAACGAAGTGGACAGAGAGCGGAAATCGAACCAGAGGGGGGAGAAAAAATAGCGGAAGAGAATGAGGACATGCAGACGAAGGAGAGTGACGAGGTAGATGGCGGGGCAGAACGGCAATGGAGGATAATGCGGTGGAAATTGTGAAAAGGACGCATGGAAAAACACGACGAGGATCACAGACGCAAAGATGATGAGCGCAGTGGTAGCACGACATATCCGAAATCAAGAAGCAGGATGAGGAGGAACGGGATGACGAGCAACTCTGTCACAGAGGGCCTCCAAACGCACCCCCTCTGTCACAAAGGGCCTCCAAACGCACCCCCTCTGTCACAGAGGGCCTCCAAACGCACCCCCTCTGCCACAGAGGGGCAAAATGATCACTTTAATGCGGCTTCTGGATTATTTGTTTGAGCATGCCTAACTTCTCTCCCAGAATCCGCCTGTAGGGGGACATGCCCGACCCAACGTCAGTGGAGCTCTCACGCGCAGCACACCGCGCCCTCGCCCTTCGCCGGCGGAGCAGCCCTCGCCGCCCTCCTCTCCCTGTGCGGGCCACCAGGCAGGCCGACGCAGCAGAAGGGCGGGCCGGGCAGGGAGAGAGAGAGAGAGAGAGAGAGAGAGAGAGAGACAGAGAGAGAGAGAGAGAGAGAGAGAGAGAGAGGCCGCGGGCCGGGCAGGGCTCGGGGAGCCCCGAGCAGGAGCCCGCCTAGAGAGCCTGCGGGCCCGGTGCTCTCTCTGCTTCGTGCCGAGAGGAGGCCTGCGGGCACCTCTCTCTCTCTCTCGCTGTCTTGGGCGGCGGCGCCGGTGCGAGGGGGCGAAGGCGATGCAGTCAGAGCGCTGGGCTCCCGTCAGAGGTGCCCAGGCTGGCCGCGGCGACGCGAGAGCCCCCTGCGTTCCTTGCCGGGCGCCCCCTGTCGTGCAGCGCGGTGCCCGCATGCCCCCAGAACCCGCTTCGGGCGGAGGACGGCGCGGATCGATGAGGAAAAAGAAGAAGAAGCAGACACTTTTGGCACTCCGCGCGGACTTCTTGGGTCCGCGCGGGTGGCGCGTCCGGCGCCGCCCCTGGCGCGACGCAGGTCCCGGCGCAGATCCCAGAAGTCCGCGCGGAGCGCCAAGAGCCTCTGCTTGTGGCGTCTTTGTCTTTTCGTCTACCCGAGTCCGGGCGGATGGCGCGCGAGCGCCGGCGCGCCCGGCTTTGGCGGCGCCGGAGAGTCCAGTGAGGAAATACCGCCCAGACCCGACCAATGGCGTTTACCAAACGGCCCTGGGCGCTCCCCATAGACCGCCCTGTCCCGTTCGATTCCCTCTTCGGGTGCGTGTACTGGACGGCTTCGCGTGTCGGGGTGGCTCTTCTCGGGGTGGATTTCCTGCCCTCTGCAGAGGCTCGTCACCGACCTCGGCTCGGCCGTGCGCGGGCGGCCCTGCGCTGGTGCTTGCCGCGGCCACGGCCGGGGAAGCGCGGGCTGCCGCGCCCGCCAGCGGCTGCCGCCTGCCCGGCGCAGGGCGCCTGCTGCTTTCTCTTAAGCCACCGTTCCGACCGGCCGGCCGCCCGCGGGGAGCGGCCAGCAGGAGGAGGGGGAGGAGGAGGAGGAGGAGGAGGAGGAGGAGGAGGAGGAGGAGGAGGAGGAGGAGGAGGAGGAGGGACGAGGAGCAGCGGTTCGCCGCCCTCTCTGGCTCTTCCGCTTCGTGTCCCCGTTTCTCAAGAGCAAGTTCCCAAGGTCACCCTTGCGTCCTCCCCTTTCGGCCCATCCTTGGAGCGCTCTCGCTGGCCGCGCCCCGCTCGCAGAGTGTCGACATGGCCCTCTGAGGCCCTTGCGTCCTTGCAGCGCGTCCTCATCCTACGAGTTTTCGGTCGGGCGTGTCCCTCTCCAAAATTGGTCAAACACATAGATTGGGGACGTGTATTTGTCCTTCTTTTTTGTGTAGATGTTTTCAGCATTTTGGAGTCATGGTTTTACTTTTTGTATTTTTTGACAACATCCGCCTGTAGGAGGACACGCTCGACCTAATACGAGTTGACTGTGGTCCTCTCCGCGCCCGCGTCCTTGCCTGGCGCGCGCGCGTGCGCGCGCGGGCGGAGGCCGCGGGCTTCGGCTCCGACGACCTCTTCGGCTCGAAGGCGCCGCCCTCGCCTCGCCTCCAGCTGGTGCCGCCGCCGCCCTCGAGCAGCCCCTAGATGATCTCTTATATGTAGTTCGGGCCCCCCTCGAGCTGCTGCTGCTGCCGCCCTCGGGCCGCTCCCCTCCCTTCCCTCGAAGAAGAACTGACAGCATGAACATCAACTTTGGGCGCTCCGCGCGGATTTTGGATCTGCGCGCTGGGCACCCCCCCAGGCGGCGCCTCCAGCGCCGCTCCAGGCGCGTTCCGCGCGCCAGGGAGGGGGTTCCAGCGCAGATCCAAGAAATCCGCGCGGAGCGCCAACAGTTTCAGTGTACGCAGTTTTTTCTTGTTCCATCATCCCCCGCCGCCCGCACGTCCTCTGCTTGGGTGGCGACCCCTGGGAACCTTGTGTCTCGAACTTCTGCCAGGTCTTAGTCGGCACGTTCGAGCTACCAGATGCTGAGCCCCATGGTGGCGAAGCTTCAGATCATCCAATGCATGTTGTTACCATTGAGAAATGGAGCTGCATCGCGTTCCAATGTCTGTCACCGTGGAAGGCCGTGATCATGCCCGCCAGCACGCCTGGGAGCGCAGACGACGTGAGAGTTACGATTACGATGAAACCGAAATGGCTGAGGCGCAATACTTGTTTTCATGCAGCTGTTGGACATGTATGGTACTGATGTTCAGTGGTCTATCCAGTTTTATCAGTTCCAGCAGTCTGCGGCAATGAAGGGTGCATTTGTGCCTGCGGTGCAACTGGCCAAGCGACGTGAGGGCGATGCTGTATCTTTCTGGAATGGGGAGGGCGATGTTGGCAAGCTTGGGAACTTCTTCCGCGGAAAGGCCCGCAGAGATCACGTGCCAGATGAGCCCGAGGGCGACAGCGACGACGACGGCGGAGGTGATCGCGGCGCAGGCGGGGACGGCCGAGATAGCGACGACGCGCAGGGCGGCCAAAGCGGCGTGGATCTGATGGACGACGCCGTCATGTTCGATGGCCCCGACTGGGCTGGGGACGGAGGCGGCGGCGACGACCCCGATGCCATCGGCGGGCGCCCGACGCCAGAGGCGTCAGAGGATGACGTCGAGGAAGAGCCTGACATGGGCGACGATGGCGGTGCACCAGGCGGCGGACACATACCCGTTGGCGGGCCCCGCGTTCCCGCTGACGTCACGGCTCGTTTTCCACGCGGTGCGATTTCTCCGCTCTTGCTTCCGAAGCCCCGTTTTTGTTGCGATGTGCCCGTGCGGGCATGTCAATGCAGTCGGGAGAGCAGTGCTGTGCTCGGGAAGCGGCCTGCCCAAGGACTGCCCTTTGGTTTCCTGATGGCGTTCCGGCAGGATGGCCCCAACCACGCGTCGAAGGGCGAACACGTGATCAATGCGATCTACACCCAGGCTGCTCGCTTAGTTGCGCGGCGTCGCTTGATTGCCACCGCGGACCCCGACGTTCAGGAGTTGCTCCGCGCGGAGAGGCCCCAGCTGCCAGACGAACCGCTTGAGCCGACCCACCAGCCGTAATCCTGGGCCGTCTGCGCGTTGGACGCAAGGCCAGGCCCTGGCAGTTTGCCCGCCGAGAGCGAAACATGCGACATTGACGGTGCGGAGTTGGCGTCCGTCACGCGGTGAACAAATGATGAACCAGACCCTGGGATGTTGATTCTGTTATCCCGTGAAAGTGGCGAGGGCGCATCGTGCGCACCCCTAATTTTACCACGGCCGCGTTCCCTCTTTATCGTCACCCTGGATTCTTCATTCAATCGCTCTCGCCGGCTGCCCCACGACAAAGTCGCATTGCAGTCTGGAGTTGCGATCGCGCCCAGGGTCCTTGGAGCCATGCTGCAGAGAGTACAGGGCGCCTTTGCACGGAAAGGATGGCAGGCTGGAGGAGGAAGGGGGATTGGGAAGGGAAGACTGGCAAGCTCGACGCGATTTGCTTCTGAGGTCCAGAACGCGGAGAGGGATGCGCTGGCAAGGGTAGGCGATTTTGGGCGTTGGCGCTGGGAGGCGCGGGAGATGGTGTTGGTCTAAAGACGCCTACCAGCCGTAGTATTGGTCTTGGGCGCGCGTCGCCATGGCGCACGACTTTCGGGCCAAACCAGCTGCCCTGACGAGAGGCGCTGCCATCGCTGAGCGCGGCCCCCAGGGAGACCCACGCGTGCCCGAGGGCGGCCGGCAGGGCCCGAGCAGGCCCCCAGTGGCCCAGGAAGCCCCCAAGACGCTCCCTAGAGACCCCGATGAAGACCGCGCGTGCATCACGCCTCTGATTGCGTTGCGCTGCCGCGCTGCAATGATGCATTGGCGTCGTCGTTGCCCCTTCCTCTGGGCGTCGCGCGATCCATCGCTCGGGCTGTCGTGGCAAGATTGTGCGTTAGGCATTTCACAGGGCACTTTGGGTGAACATGTACGTGCGTAGTTTTGAGCAGTGCTATCTGAACACCAGACAAGGCATGAGCGTTTGACGCGTGCGTATCCATATAATATGTGCATATATGTATATATAGATTGTTAAGCAGATTCTTGCGCAGTACGGAGGCCTGCGTTGACGCCTAAAGCTTTGGGCGCGCTGACCTTATAACTTGCGTTATGAACGTTCGGCTGTTCCGTGCTTGCCAACTGCGATCGCTTGCGACATCGCTGCGCACGCAGGGCAGCCGCGGACTGGTTAAATAAATATGCGCTCCTGCGCGCTGAGGTTTTCGCAGATGCTCGCCGCGCTGCTTGGGCCACCTGGCAGACGGCGGCGCCACCGGGCTCTTGCGAGAGTGGTCCAGGCAGGGGCGGTGCACGCCGCGCGCATGAACAACCCTTGCGCGAACCGAATGTTGACGGCGATGCCCAGCGCACGGGGCGAGGCAGAGCCATGGCGTGAGTGCGCCAACGTACGGTGCCATGCGCATGGCCGACCTGCGCGACCAAGCCCACGCCCGCGCCAGCGAACTTGCAACACTCGGCGATGCGCAGGCGCACCAACGCCCGCGCCCGCGCCCGAACCAAACGCCGATCGCACTGGATCGGGCGCGCGCATGCACGCACGCAGCGTGGTCAAGACCTGGCGCGCGCTCAGAGTGGGCCCCGCGCCCGATCACGGCCGGGCGCCAAGCCCAGCTCGCGCGCGTATCCAGGCGCCGCGTTTGGCCGCGAGCGCTAGTGCGCGCGCGCCGAGACACGGCGCCACGCCAGCAAGAGGACGGCTGCCATCTGGACGCCCCCGCCGCTGCCGCCTGGCAGCGGAGGGCCTCCTTTGACATCTGTCAGGCGGCGCTGCCGCCCGACGTGCGTCGGCGCTGCTGCATGGCAAGGTCCCACTAACATTTGGCAGGTCCCACTGGCATCTGGCAGGCATCGCTGCCAAGCGACAACGTTGTTCTGCACTCGGTGTCAGCTACGGTCGTCATGCAAGAAAACCGAACGCGCTGCGAACCCCGACGCATTTGCCAAACGCACTCAGATGGAAGGGGCCCGCGCCCGCGCCCAAGCCAACTCGCGCGCGCGGGCCTCAATGCCAGCGCCAGCCAAACGCCGATCTTAATGCCCAAGCCCGAAGTCAGACTCGCAACGCGCAACCGATGCTCGACGCAGGGCCCGCTCCCAAGCCCGTACCCGCGCCCGCGCGCCGCCCGAAGTCGAGCCCCGACGCGCTGCGCGCCCCGTTCCAATGCCCAACGATGCAATGCCCCCCGCGCCTGCGCACCGCCCAGGCTAGCTACAAGTGCTCGTCAACGCAGACCCCAACGCAAACCCAAGCGGGTGCCCAGCCTAATTGCAGCAATACTGATCATCCTGGCGCATGCCTGTTCTGCGCAGAAATAGCTATAAACTGGCCGCCATCTTCGCGCGCGGGACATTCGCTCGCAGATGCGCGCGGCGCCTTGCCACCACACCAGCAGTGCCAAACCTCGTGGGCGACTGACTTACTGGCCAAGTAGCAGGGCGGTCCGCGCAGACCCTGCGCGCCCAGGGACGCGCGCGTCAACCCGCGCGGCGTGCTTCGGCAGAACTGGCGGCCAACCATCACGCGCTAGTTGGTCAAGCCAGGCCTGCCGGCGCGCGCTGGCGTTGCAGCTGCGCGCCCGCGGCGACCGCGGCGCTCCGCGGTTGCGACGCGGCTCGCGTCGCGGGGGGGGGGCGGTGAGATGGGCGCCCACTATTGCGGCCCAGTCGCTCCCATTCGCGTTTGGCGTTTGGCGTTGACGCGCGCTGCGGCGCAAACTCCCGCGCCGCGGCGGCAGGGGCCAGAGCGGCGCTGTCTTGGCGCGCGACGCGCGCGCGTTCGAACGCAGCCCGCGCGACGCGCGATCGCGGCGTCGTCTGTGCCAGCGCAGTCGTAGTTGGAGGGCGATGCAGAAGGTTTGCCGTCGCGCCACGCGGGCGCATCTGGGCGCCTGGATCGTCGCGGCCTCGTGGGGCCCGCGTCTGCGGCCCGAGCGTCGCGCGCCGGGTGGGCGTCTTGTGTGCATGCAGGGGTTCCGACGGCTTTGCAGGTGTATTTCTGGGGTATCTGCAAGGGCTTCGGGCGTTTTCTCCAGGGCCTCAGGGCGGCGCCCGCCCCTGGGGCCCGAGCGGCGCGTGGGGGGGGCAGAGCGTCGGAGGTGCATGCAGGGGCTCCGAAGTTGATGCGCTGATGCATCGGCGGCCTGCAGAATTTCCAGGCACCTTCGCCAGGGGCCACGGCGGGGCCAGCGCATGGGGCCCGATCGTCGCGCGCCAGGTGGGCGTCGGGGCTGCGTGCGCGCGCCCAGAAGCTCCTGCGCGCGTGCCTCGGGGGTGCTCACGGGCGCGCATCGTCGCATCCAGTGTCGCGGCGTGGCGGGCATGGGCAAAGCCATTTGGCACGTGTGACTGGGTGCCTGGGCGGGGGGTCGGACTGAAAATAGGGCGCGCCTTGGGGGGGGGGGCGGGGCGCCGCGGCCGAAATCAACAATGACGACATTATAACAATGACCAGCAAATGATCGGTCGCTTCTAGCGAAACTACCGAAACCATATGTTAATTTTTAGGAAGCGCGGGGGGGGGGCATTTTAAATCGCATCTGATGTTGTGAGAGGGGGGGATTTTAAGTCGATTTGGGTTGCGCAGGGGGGGGGGGGGGCATTCCGATTCCTCGCGCGCCCCCCCTGACAGGCAGGTCGCCGAGCGCAGCGCAAACAGCGCCCACCGCCCGCGTGCGTTGCAGTTGCTCTCGTTCGTACTACCGACCTGTCGCAGTTTGCGGGCGCCCAGATGTAGCGCATGTTCGCTCGCATTCTGCAGGTATTTCAGTGCGCCCAAATCGCCAAATGTTAGCAATCTTGGTTTTGCGAGTTGTTTGTTTCTGCTGGCCGCGCCGCTGCGCAACGCGGGCGGCAATTCGGGGCCCGCGCGGCCCGCGCGCGTTCGATGGCGCGCCGTTGTCGGGCGAAGCGCGCTGGCCGTGATTGAGTAATTTCTGCTGCCGTTTTCCTGGGGGCGCGCGCGCCGCCTGGCATCGCGCCCCAAACGCGTCGACGCGCCGATCGCGTCGCGTCGATCTTTCGCGCAACGAGCGCCCGGCGCGACCACTGCAGCTCCAGTGATTTCTCGGCCGCCCTTGAGCCGCGGATGCTGTAGCAGCGGTAGCAGACAGCGCGCCAATTCCTTCTGCCGCGCACTGCCGAACAAGCGTTGCCGCGGCTAGCGAGCGCCAGCGGGGTGGCGTGATCCTGCGCGTCAGGGGCGGCGGCGCGCGGGCAGCCGATCGGGCGTCGGGCGCTGGCCCGACGCGGCGGCGCTTTGCGGCGCGGCGCGGCGAATGGCGGCCGCCAGTTCCGCGGGCTCGCCCGCGGCATGTTGGCGCCAGTCTGGTGGCTTGATGCGCTGTTATTATGGCGCGCCGCGTCCGCGGGCGCCGTTCGGTTGCAATCCGCGCGCGCAAGGGTAAAGCGCCGCTCTTGAACGTCGCAGTGGCGCCGCGGCGCAGTTGGAGTGCGTTCCATTCCGCCGTCTGAGGGCTGATCATTCGCGCCGATAGGTTGGTTTCTCATGTAAATTGTCCTCGCCCCCCCTCCCCTTCCCTTGGGCGATGGCGGGGGGGGCGCGGCTGCTGTGGCTACCCCGCTCGGTCAGCGATAACGAAGAACGCTGCCTTGCCCCGTCGGCGGCGAGTATGCGATGCAGCGCCAGCGGTTGGACAATTCGATCGGCCCAGCCGCAGCGCCTCACGCTCGCGACGCCAGCACATCCATGGCGCGTTGCCGCCGCAGCCACCGAAATGCTTCATCGCGCAACTGCTGCAAGGCTGACTGACCCGCACTGCCAGACACCGCGAGGGAAAGGTGGCAGAGGGCGCGTAAGTCGCGCGCCAACGCCGCCCCCAAGAAGCGCATCCAATGCGCCGGCCAGCTGCCCCGCGCCGTCGGTTTCCCCTGGTTGCCTGCCGAGCGCCCGGCGCAGCGCTCGAGGCGCTTGGCGCATGCTCGGCGTCTGGACCAACCAGCTACAGCGTTGGAGAAGCGCGCGGCGATTGCCCCATGCTCATGCCCCCCCCCCCCTCATGTCGTCCTCTGATAATGCGCGCGCAAGTTGTGCGCGTGCGCGCTGTGGTGGCTGTCATCATGATGGGGCGCGGTGGGGGCGCGCGGCGGCGGCGGTGGCGCGCGCGGCGGGGGGGGGGGCAACCGAACGGCGATGTCGCATCTGGCGTCTGTTCATCCCGGGGGGCGGCGCGCGTCGGGGGGAGGGGGGATGTTGCAACGTGCTTGGCGGCGCGGCCGGCCGCGTGCATGTCTGGAGACGCAGGCTGGGGGCGCATGGTTTTGCGCCTGTTGCGTCGCCATAGAACGTTAACGATGAGCGCTGGCGCGGCAAGTAGGCGCGCCGCGCGGGGCCCCGCGCAAACGCGCGCGCATGCGTCGCGGGCCGCGCGCTGGCGCGCTTGAGGTCAGGGCGCGCAGCGCGCGCCTGCAAGGCGCGCGCGCCCATGATTGCGGCGTCCTTCGTCGGCGCGAAGCTTGGCGGCATGCGGCCAGGCGGCTGTCAAGCCATGGTCCGCGTTGCACCGTTGCATGCTGCCGTCTTCGAGCGCGCGTCGCTATCCAGTAACGACAGCCGCGACGAGTTCAGATAACTCCGTGCGATCGGAACGGGCTGCACCGCGCCATTTCGGCGTCGTGCGCACGCGGCGCGTCTGGGCGCCCTCGTGGCCAGATGGCCAGCGCGATGGGCCATGGCCCAAGTCCGCACTGGGTCCGCGTCACATTTCTACAATAACTGATGACAGCACCTGTGTGGCAACGCCGAGCTATAGTGACTTGGGGTGCGTTGGCCTGGGCTGTGCACAGCGGCTAGTGACGCCGCTGGTACGGGTTGGTAACTGTTGTGGAAGAAACTTGTGCAGGCGCATTGCTCTTCGCACTGCCGTGGACACTGCGTTTCATCCTGGATTCGGCCGGGGCTGCGGCGGGAACAGCTGCTCGGCTCTCGCATGCGCTTGGTTCGGGGCTTGGTCGCGGGCTGGGGCCTGCGCTCGCGCTCGCGATCGCGCTTGAACAATGAACTCGTTGTCGGGCTTGGGCGCGGGCCAGCGATTGCAGTCTTACGCGGGTTGGCGCGCATCTTGGTCTTCGGCCGGGGCTTGGGCGTGGATTGGCGCATGGTTGCGGGCGCGGGCCTGCGCTGACTCTTTCGCTTGTGCCAAGGCCCCGGCAGGGGCGCGGACGTTGACTTGTGCTAGCAGTCGCGCGTGGGCGCAGCATTCGGCCGCGGCCTGCGCGTGCGCGCTGGCGATGTTTCGACCGCTCCATGGTGCAAGTGGTTCGCGTTTTGTCTGGGTCTGGTCTTGGAGCCGAGCTCCGCATGGGGGCGTTGCCTGCGCGTGGTGCCGCGCATAGGGCGAGGCATGGGCGGTGGCGCTGGCTCGTGATTTGGCTGGCGCGAGGCCTGAGCTGGCGCCCACTGTCCACCTTCGGTTTCGCATTGTGATTGGGCTTGGCTTCGGACTCGGGCGCTTGTCAACGCAGGCGCGAAGTTCCCCCCCATTGAGCACTGGCTTGGGCCATCTCTATGGCTTCGCAGTTTTGGCAAGCGGTGGTCACGTTAATGCAGGCGCATGCGGTCCAGGCCGCGGGCATCGACATGGCCGATGGCACGGTTGCCCGTTTGCACTTGGGCGGGCCTTTTTGGGCCGACGTCGGGCGCAGACTTCAAGTGGCTGGAGCTTGGGCGGGGCCGCGTGCAAGGGCGCATTGCCCTGTCCAAATGTTGCAGTACGCTTGCATCGCTAACGCAGCCGGCCGCGCGCCAAATTCCATGGCGCGAGCAGGGGTCCGCGCTGCTAACATGCAATGATTAGGTAAAGGGGGCCGTTCGTTCGTCGTCGCCCGCGCGTCGCGTTCTTTTGGTACCAACTTATAGCACCTTAACTTCGCAAATTCGGAGCGCACCCTCCTCCGTGCACCACCAACTCATGAAATCTAGTCGTGCGATGCGCGCGCGTTGTATGCATTGTGTGTTGCATCGCTTCCGCTCCAGTTGTTTAGGCCGTCGCAGTCACGCCACTTCGCCTGCGTGGTAACGGCTCGCACGAAGCATGTCTAGCGTCGAGGTGTGTTTGCACGTTGGGGCCGAACTGCCGACGCGAATCTGACTATATCATGCGCGCTTGTTGTATGCATCGCGAAAAGGTAATAATAACGATGCAGCATGTTCAGTCGTGATCACGGGTCGAACTCCGACCCTCGAGCTTTTACACGCATATTGCATTATGTGGTGGGGTGCACGGCGCATGGGAGGGTTGGGCTGGAATTGCCGTTGCGGTCGCGATGCAGCATGTATGTGCTGCACTTCCCAATATGCTGTGGTGTAGTCGCGTCGGGGCAGTCTGATGCCGCGTGCATTCGAAGGATGGGCCTCTCGACTCTTGGTCCCTTGGCCTTCTCAGATGCGCGCCAGAGCTCTTTGCTGTCCGGAAGGGTCTGCGCCCCCATGGCCCAGGGCAAGTGCCCCCCTTCGTTCTTCAGGCCCCATTGGGCCTGCCTTCCTTGGGCATTCCCGCGCATTGCAAATGTTCGAGTGGCGCCCTTCTTCCTGCCACCCTTCCCAAGTTCATTCGCCCCCCATCTCCCTCCTGCTCCCGCTGCCACTTCTGTTCATGCAGCCCGAGGGGTACATTTTGCAGCGGGCTTCCCACGGCATTCCCCACGCTGGCGGGATGGCCAAGAAGGCCTGTGGCAGTGGCCCTGGCAGCAGCAGCGGCGAGCCCGAGGCTCGGTCTGCGTCTTCTGGGTCGCGTCCTCCTCCCAAGCGCTTGCGCGGCAGAGAGGCAGAGCGCGGCCACTATCCGGGAGCTCGTGGCCACGCTGGCGACCTTCCAGACCAGAAGCCGAAGACAGTCGCTAATATGGGTTTGCGGCATCTGCCGAGCGACCCTCAGGCAGTGCCGCATGGATCAGGCTACTCGTTGCGCTGCCTGCGGGGAGACGCGCGACGCGGCGTTCCCTTGCTGGGGGCGGGGCGGCCTGTGCGACAAGAACCGCGGCGACGATTTGGCCACGGGGGGCTTGGACAACGCGCGCGCGGTGGTACGCGAGATCGGCGGCGAGCTCCCACAGGAGAGTGCGATCGACTCGGTCGCCGCCGACGCCGCGCCCTTCGAGGGCACGGTGCAGTCGTGCAGGGCGTTGAGGCTCAACACAATTAAGGAAGTCTCGATCGCTGACATGACTGGCGCGACGCGGGCGAGGGTCGCGCAGGTCAACCCGTGCCAGCCCCACACCATCGAGATCGTAGTCCGTCGCAGGGCGATTGGGCCTGAGCAGTGCGTCGCGCCGAATGACCAGATGCTCTGGAGCGGCCAGGCCGAAGCTCACTGGGGCGCACCCGTCGACCAGATGTGCACCGACATGAAGGGCTTCACCGACGCGTCGACGCATGAGATGGCACTGGAGATGGCGCAGCAGTTCAGGGCGGAGGAGGCGATCCAGACGATGGGCCAGGATATCAGGGAGTCCACGGATTAGCTGGGGCAGCAGCCCCTCGGCAGCGATGGCGAGCTCGGGAGTGGTTCGCGTGCTGCGGCAGCCCCGCAGACTCACATGGGGCCACCTGCGTCGCCTCCGAAGACGGCTGCGCAATCATGCGCCCAAGCGGCCCCCGACGGCAAGGCGAGCGGGGCCGCGTCGGTTATGATTGGGGCACCTTCGGCCAGCGCGGTGGGCCCGTCTTCCGAGGTGGGGGCGGATGGGGCGACGAGCAAGCTAAGGTTTGAGGGCGACTTAACATAATGATTGGGCGGAGAATCACATCTTTCATACTTCAAGAGGGGTCGAGAGGGGTCGTGAATCGTTCTTGGCAACGGCGCTGGGTGCTAGGTAGGTGGCCTGGGGGCGCTGCCCAGGTGCCCCAGCCCCCCCCCCTCCAGCATGCCCCACCGGGGATGCGATTTGCAGTTTTTTCTTGCAGCGGCCCGGCAAACCTCAGCAAGGTCGTCTCGAAGGGGTCCGATGGGCAAGGTCAAGATTCACACGCTTCTGGCTGAGCGTGCGAGGGGGCATCCAATCCGTTGCCTGTGGGAGACCCTCTCCAAATACTCTGGGGGCGGTCGGGGTCTCGACGCCGCTACCTCGCGGTTGAAGCAGTCAGAGAAGGCGAAGAAAGCAGGTGACCAGAAGGCAAGGGACACTGCTGCCATGAATCGGGGGGGCCTCGACATCTCGCGCAATGACCTCGACGAGGGGCCCGCGAACATTCTTGCGCGCTTCCGGCGGTCCCTCTCGGATGATCCGGCCATTGCCGATTTGAAAGCTGAGGCTGATGTTTGCTCGAACGCGGGCGCCATCAGGGGCTTGTCTGGCCGCGGCCCCCCGAGGGGGAGTCAGCGCGCGCGGAAGAGCCCGAGATGTTTAGTTGCTTGGAGCCCGCGCTGTCGCATATGCGTCTAGCGCCGATCGAGATGGCGAGCCTGTCCAAGGACGCGGTCGTCAAGAGCGCCCTCGTGATCTACCTCCACGGGGGCAAGAGCACGTTCGCCGCAACGATGGATATCGCTGGGAGGCTTTTTCGCCGCGATTAAGGGCATGCCGATGTCATGCGAGCCCGAGGTCGACAGCGCTGGCGGCGAGGTCATGCAGGCGTTGATGTGCTTGCACACGGTCGGCGGGGCTACGGCCGACACTTCGGTCCCGGGGCAGATGGACATGTTCGCCAAGTCAAAGGCCACTACGATTGAGGGCCCGTCGCGCGCCAGCTGGCGCGCGATTCCCGTCCGGGGCGAACGCTGGGGCCAGTGATTGAAGTACTCTCCACCGCTGAAGTTCTGGAACCCTGTCATTGTGGACCACAAGAAGCCACCCGCAGAGCATGCGATCAATTTAGATGCGACGCCGCAGTGCCTCGCCGACGTGCACGCGATCGAAAGGGCATTGCCGCCGTCCGAGGTCGCGCCCTGCGACGCTTGGCTCAAGGGAGTCGCCGACGCGCACCTGGCAACGGCGACGCAGCTTCTGTCGCAAGGTCTCGCGGCCCCAGTGCAACCCGACCAAGCAGAGGCAGTCGTAAAGTTGGCGCTGGAGGTCTTCGGGGCGAACGCCAATTTGCGGAACCCGCTCGCAACCGTGCGCGCCGCCAAGCCGGAGAGTCATGGACACGCACTGTTGGGGAATTTCGCACAGGGCATCGGCGCATACAACGCCGAGAGCAAGCGTTTGCAGCGCGTTGCCGCGATTTTTGGCATGCTCGAGGGGCCTCGCGAGCTTGCCGCGAAAGCTGCTATCGACAGGATCCGCGGCTTCACTGAGGCTGCCTTGGATGCCATCTTAGAGAAGAGGGGCACCTGGAGAACGTGTCGCAGTAACTCCGACGTCGAGACCGCCTGGATGTGGATCAACTGCGCGCCCCCATGGGTTCCGAGTGTCTTTTGGGGCCGTTTCGCCAGCTCCTTACTCGACAAGACAAGGATCTACCACGCGCTGGCGCGATTGTACCGTGACCTATTTGGGGGGGCCGACGTTCTCAAGGATCACCTCGCCGACGTCCCTCCTCACGCAGCGAGCGCCATCCTGGGTTCGCTCGACCAGGCGCCCAACGGGAAGAACGCAGACATGGGCGCAGAGGCGAAGCTCATCGACGACCTGTTCATCGAGGGCTTCGAGCCTGCAGCAATCGAGCTTAAGGCTATGCTGTTCGACCAGGTCTCAACCGCTGCGTTGGAGGCGTCCTTGGGGGGGGGGGGGGTCCGAGGAGGTCCCCCCGAACGAGATCGAAGGCGGACAGGTCAACCAGTTGCGGTCAGATGGGCGGGTTACCCGGCGCCGCCAGCATTGGCGACCCCACCGCCCGCTTCAACAAGACTCTCGCCCAGGCGATTCCCTTTGACATCTCCAAGGGCGAAGCGGCCCGCAAGTTCCAGCAGCTGGAGAACCTCAAGAACGCGGAGCAGACGTTCCGCGTGGACCTGCCACCAGAGAAGACGTCCGATGAGATGATTGCGATCTGTCGCCGCGCCACCAAGACGCTCTGCAAGTACCAGTCGCAGCGGGGCACCCAGAAGGCGGGCGCCAACGCTGCGGCCGCAAGGAAGTTCATGATAACGGCAATTGCGAGCATGGAAAATTTGGCGCCCTGGAGATGATCGAGCCCGTCGAGGACGCCGCGCCATGGCCATCGAGCCGATCTTCTTGCGACGGTAGTCGCTCGGCATTGGCTCGGTAGCAGGGGCGGAGTGCGGAGCGGCACGCGGGCCAGAGCTTGAGGGGGGAGGAAGGGGCAGGGCGGCAGAGAGGAGCCATTGAGATGACCGCGACATCGACGGGCCTCAATGATGTAGCGAATGCAAGGTTTTCGCCTGGACACGCTGCTTGCGCCCGTCCGCTAGTCGCAACTCTGACTCTGGGGCGCCCCCCCCCCCCCCCCCCCCTTGCAAAACGCACCGGCGGCGCCCCTGATTCCCTCCGGCGCGGGGCGAGGCTCAGGCAGCGCAGGCCGCCGAGCTGCTCCTGCGTCTTCTTTGTTGCCCCCTCTGTTCTTCTCTATTCGCCCGCGCGTCCTGCCGCGGGCTCCGCTCTCCCCCCCGCTGCCTGGCGCGGCGACTCCACCGATCATGCGTTGCGAGGTTTCTGTGACGAAGGCGTTTTATATGCATGGCGGCCTTCGGGCCATCCAGCCGCCGCGCTCGGGTTGTGGGTGAGCGGCCTGCGGGGTCATGGTTGGGGCGTCTTGTGGTACCTCTCGGTGGCTCCTCGGGCGCGTCGTTGGAGCCTCCTGGGGGGCCCCTTTGGAATATCTAGGGAGCTTCTTGGGAAGTGGGGCGACGCGGGCATTTACTCACCTTGAACGCCTGGCCCATTCGTGGTGGCGGCGCAGGCAGATGCCGAACAGTCGGGCCACGAGCCGTGACTTATCCCGCGTATCATGCAATTTGTTCAATCATCTGGTAGCTCAGCGTTGGTGCCCAGGTGTTGCAATCAGATTTGTACGTCATGCTGATTGCATCCGTTATTGGGCTACGGATGGTATCCACATCACGCTTCGGGGAAGTGTGGCAACGGGGTGGCATCGCGTGGTTCGGGCCAATGCCGGGCCGCACTTCACGGGGCGCAGGTCCGCAATGTCTTTGGATGCGCGTGGCCCCGACCAATGGCGTTGACCGCCCGTAACTCGCGGCCGAGCTTTGGCCTTCTGGTGTCACGATCAAGCCGTGCCGACGCCACCCAGCCATGAGCACGCGGTCCGTTGAGCGAAACCGCCATTCACAGACCGCGCATATTGGGTCGCTACATCGATCACCCCACCACCACCCCGCGCGACTAGCATCATAACTCACCGGTTCGTGGAATTGCATGGCGCGGTGCGCTAAGACGACGCGTTCGTTATCTTCCCAGGGGTTGTTCGGCCGCGGCCAGTCGGGCGCCTCAGCGGGCCGTGCAGGCACGCCAGCAATGCGCGATTTTACACGTGGGCTGATTACGTGTTGCGCCGCGTCGACCCAACATATAGCTTCAGCCCAACAACGGATGTATTCAGTTTGCGGCACACATCCATTGGCAACGTGTAGCCCTTGATGGGGGCCCCAGCTGTTGCGGGCTACGTTCTGTGAACTGTTGGCGGGGGGTGTGATCCTCAGGGTGCTCTTACCTCTTCGTGAGTGGGGCGCAGATCGGGCAACGCTTAGGGTAGCTAGGTTCGAAGCACCTGGGGCGAATGAGAAATCGCCGCGGCCGACTTCAACAGGGCCGTTTCTGGGAAAAGCAGTGGCTGTCACATTGGAATCGCATGTTGGCACTATTTTGTGTTTTCCACGAAAACGTATTCTCATTCATTTTAGATCGTTTCTGGATTCTGGAGAGAATTCGAGGTTTTCCACGGCTCACAAGTTACAACTCTTGGGCCGTCTTGGAGGCCCCTTGAACCGTCTCGGGGCCCTCGTGGGTCGTTCTGGGGCCCTCTCGGAGGCCTGTTGGGCTTCTTTGGGGTGATGTTGGGGCCCTCTTGGGCCGTCTTGGAGTGTCGGGAAGCCGAAAAGGCAAAAACCCCAAAATCAATCAACAACCCGAGAGAAATCAATTATGTTTGCCTCTCGGGGCCCTCTTGGGAGTGCTTTTGGGGGCCTCTGGGGCGGCTTGGATTCTCTTGCGCCGTCTGGAGGCTACTTTGGCGTCTTGGACCGATTGTGCGGAGATCCGGGTCCCTCTTGGACCGTCTTGTGGGCCTTTTGGGGCAGTCTTGGTTCGGCTTTGGGTTTTGGGACCCCATTCTGGGGGGGGGGAGGGGCATTCTGACCCAGGACCCTTCGCTCGGGTCTCCCCCCAGCCCCCCCTTCGTGTCTCCCCTGGGCCCGACCCCCTGGACCCCCCGGCGGGGATGGGAGCAAGTGGAGGGGCTTCCCTTCGAGTGCATTGCGGCGTCCGTCTCTATCGTTTGGGTGAGCTCGTTTGAGGAGAATGGCCCAGGGTAAGAGAGGCAACGGTTGGCGCGTCGGACAAGGCGGCCCAGGCGAAAACTTGGAATGGCGACGGCGACGACAACGACGAGGAAACGACAATTGAAACAACGACGAACGCAAGGGCTGCTTCCACACGCCGGCAAGGTCGTTGGGTTCGAAAACCCGTCTACAGAGTACAGTCGCGCGCTCCAGTTTTCAGTAATCTTTGAGAAGCGCCGAGTTAGCCTCCATTAGCGCCGAATGGAAGGGGTCTTACGGCCGGTGCCTCGACGACGACGACGATGTCGCCGACGACGACGACGACGACGACGACGACGACGACGACGACGACGACGACGAGCGCTCTTGGGGGCCTCTTTGGGGTAGTTTTGGGGCTTCTTGGGAAGTTCTTGGGGGCTTCTTAGGACCCTCGTGGGGGCCTTTGAGGGAGCCTTTTTGGGCCTATAGGAAGGCTTCTTGGGGACATCTGCAGGCCTCCTGGGAACCTCTCAGGCCGAGGGCTCGAAATGTCCGTTCGAGTTCCCCGTCTGGGGTTCGTCTTGGAGCTGTCTTGGGAGCCTCTTGGGCTGCCTTGGAGGCCTCTTGGGCGGTCTTAAGGGCTCTCTGGGGTCGCGTTGGGGCCCTCTTGAAGGCTTCTGGGGCGATCTTGGGGGCCTCTTGGGCTGTCTTGGAGCGTCGGGAAGCCGACAAGGCGAGAACGGTCAAATCCATAAAACAAATCAAGGAACATCTCAGATGTTTGCCCCTTGGGGCCCTCTTGGGAGTGCTCTTGGAGACCTCTTAGGGCGTTTTGAATACCTCTTGAGCTGTCTGGAGGCTACTTCGGCTTCTTGGACCGATGATTTGGCGATTCGGGGCCCTCGAGGACCGTCTGGGGGGCATTTTGGGGCACTCTTGCCGCGTCTTGTGGCTTTTCCGGGCCCCAGAACCGCCCGGGAAGGATGCGCGTATCTTGGCGGCGACCCACCGCCCGAGACCCTCCCGGGTGTCACCCCCTGGGACGCCCCTCTACCGGCTGGGAAGGGATCAAAGGGAAGGGGCTTCCCGTCGATTCAGCTACGACGTGGCTACATATCGGTTTGGCAGGTGCGCTTAAGGAGGAGGGCCCAGGGAAAGGAGACGGGGGACGACGGAGACGACGATTCACGGAGACGACGAGTAGACGACGGAGACGACACGACGACGACTACGACGATGGCGACCAACGAAAGAGCGTTTTCCACACGCCGACAGGGTCGGCGCATTTTGTGTCGATTATCTTAGATTAGATTGGCGTCGGTTAGCGTGGATTCGCATGAGCCAGCAAGATGGCATAGGAGACTCCCATGAGTTGCCACAGAAGTATATCCTGGCGTGCATAAGGCGGTGGAGAGCGAGGTCTGGTGCGGCCGCGAGGCGGAGGGATGGCAGCCGTGGCTTCTGCAGTAGCAGGTAGACCCACGGCCCTTCTTCAGACAGGACCCCCAGGTCGGCTTCGCCTTCCTGGGTGCGCGATTGCGTTGCGTCGACTCATCTCCCCCCTCCCCCCCATGCGGCCGTGCCGAGGGATTCGGCGCAGCCAATTTCATTATCAGCTTGCATCCCCTCCATGTCCTCTTCCGCCCCTCTCCCCTCCCGCATCGTCGTCGTCGTCGTCCTCCTCCTCGTCCCGGCAGCGAGAGTGGAGGCACGCTGGCTCGGTCCAGGTGCCTTCTGCGCACTGCTCGGCAAACAAACAACGAACGCGACGTGGTATTCTGATCGTGTGAAGCGGCGAACCGTTTTCTGTTTCCTGTTCCCCTTTCCCCATCTGTAATTTTGCGCGGTGTTCTCCACACTTCTGCTGGCGCCGAGGCGCCACCGCCCCGCCCCACGCAGGGGGCCTTCCGTCCCGCGGGACGGGCAGGACCGCTGCGTCCACAGTCCGGTCTGGTCCCGTCCTCGAAGAAGAAAAACACCACTAACAAAATTTGTTACGCTCCGCGCGGATTTCTTGGATCCGCGTTTGGGCCCCCCCGGTGGCGTCTCCGGCGCCGCCCCTGGCGCGCTCCGCGCGCCAGGGAGGGGGTCCAGCGCAGATCCAAGACATCCGCGCAGATCGGGTAAAGCTTATTTTTATTGTTTTTTGTTCGTCTAGATCCCTCGTCCCCGATCTCCGATCTTCGCTCCTCGGGTGGGGGCGAGCCAGGGGCAACGGCAGGGAGGCAGGGTGGTTTCTCGGCCGCAGCGGGGCCCGAGCCATGCAGGTGGGGATCGGGATCGGTGGAAAGATATTCATGATGATGAAATGATGATGATGATGATGATGATGATGATGATGATGATGATGATGATGATGATGATGATGATGATGATGATGATGATGATGATGATGAACATGATGATGATGATGATGATGATGATGATGATGATGATGATGATGATGATGATGATGATGATGATAATGGTAATGATGATGATGATGACGATGATGATGATGACGATGATGACGATGATGATGATGCTGATGATGCTGATGATGATGATGCTGATGATGATGCTGATGCTGATGATGATGCTGATGCTGCTGATGCTGATGCTGATGCTGATGCTGATTGTGATGATGATGAGGAGTAGGAGGAGGAGTAGGAGGAGGGGAAGGAGGAAATGGAGGAGGATGAAAATGATGATTGATGATGATGATGATGATGATGATGATGATGATGATGATGATGATGATGATGATGATGATGATGATGATGATGATGATGATGACGATGACGACGATGAGGATGAGGATGAGGAGAGCAGGAGGAGGGAGGAGGAGGAGGAGGAGGAGGAGGAGAGGAGGAAATGGAGGGGGAGGCGGAGGAGGAGGAGGGGAGGAGGAGGAGGGGGAGGAGTAGGAGAAGGAGGAGGAGGAGGAGGGGAGGAGGAGAAGGAGGAGATGTAGGAGGAGGAGATGGAGGAACTGGAGGAAATGGAGGAGGCGGAGGAGGAGGCGGAGGAGGGGGAGGGGGAGGGGGAGGGGGAGGGGATTGGTGAAGCGATGCTCAGATTTGCGGGCTCGATGCGGACCGGGCTCTGCCCCAGGAGCGCAACCTCGGGGAGGAGCTGCGGGGCGAGGCGGCGGCGGCCTGGTCGTCGGTCGGCGGGCGGCCTCTCCCCCCAAGCGCGGTCGGTGCTCCTTCGCTCGGGGCATAAGCTTAACTAGGGCCTGTCCCCCTACAGGAGGAAGATTCCCAATCAGTCGAAACAAATCGGGGGAGTATATGTTTCATCATTGTTTGGAGTTTCTACACATATATATATATATATGGACATGCACACACATATGTATGTATGTATGTATGTATGTGGGAATGTATGTATGTATGTATGTATGTAAGTAGGTAGGTAGGTAGGTAGTCAGGTATGTATGTATGTATGTATGTATGTAGGTATGTATGTATGTATGTATGTATGTATGTATGTAGATATGTATGTATGTATGTATGTGTGTGTATGTATGTATGTATGTATGTATGTATGTTTGTTTGTATGTATGTATGAATGAATGAATGAATGAATGAATGTGTGTATGTATGTATGTATGTATGTATGTGTGTATGTATGTATGCATGTATGCATGCATGCATGGATGTATATGTGTGTATATAGATATATGTGTATCCAAAATTCGCCTGTAGGGGGACACGCACGACCTGCGGACAGGCATAGGGCGGCATTAATCGACCCCCCACTCGCCCACTGATCGCCGATAGTTGTGATGTTTCAACCGACTGTAGCCTTGATCACCAGAAAGAATCTCGAGCACCAGTAGAGCACCGAGATTCGAGGGTTTTCACGTGTCGGACCCCAGGGGACACTCCTTCGATACTATTGCGACACTGTTTCGACACTTTTCCGGGTGCTCGAAATCATCTCTGAGATTTGGTCCTCATGTACGATGGGAGCGACACAACGACAGGGGCCCGATAATGTCCAAAACTTGTTTTAAACATGATGACCCCCCCTCCCCGGATCCCGAGTGTCATTACTACGCGGGCGGATAATTATTTGTTTAACTGCCCCCCTGGAGAAACATTCGACGGAGAGCGAACATACGTCTGTATTGTAAACCTATATACACACGCGCACGCATTGGGAAATGCATTCGAAGTGCTGGCGTGCAGATGTATAGGCTGTTCCGGTCGACGAATCAGTAATTCTCGTCCTACTGGGACACTATGCGTGCGTACGCTTCCCACACAGCATGGGCCATGGCGGCCGCGTGCGCGGCGGCCTTGCCCCTCGCGCAGTGTTGCGTTTCCTCACGCAGTGTGACAAGGCCGCCGCGCGCGCGTCGCCCCTCGCGCTTCGCGCATGGTGTGTTCTCCAGCACAGAACGGGCCAAAGCCGCCGCGCGGGCGGCGGCTTTGTCCTCGCGCGCTGCGCGTTTTCCCGTACAGAATGGGCCAGGGCCGCCGCTCGCGCCCCTCGGGCATTGTGCGTTTTCCCACGCAAAATGGGCCAAGGCCGCCGCGCGCGGCGGCCCGGGCCCCTCGCGCGGTGCGTTTGTCCATGCAGGATGCGCGTGAGCCGCCGCGCGCGCGGCGGCCCTGTGCCCTTTGCGCGTTGCGTTTTTCCATACAAGGTGCGCGTGGGCCATCGCTCGCGCGGCGGCCCATGACCCCTCGCGCAGTGTTCGTGTGTGTGTATGTGTGTGTTTCTGTGCAAGATGCGCGTGGGCCGCCGTGCGCGCGCTTGCCCTGGCTACTCGCTCATTGAGTTTTTTCCTTGCAGGATGCGCGGGGGCGACCGCGCGCGCGGCCGCCCGTTGCCCCTCGCGAGTTGTGTTGTGTTGTTCCGTACAAGGTGCGCGTGCGCCGCCCCGCGCGCGGCGGCCCGTGGTTCCTCGCGCGTTGTGTTGTTTTTTTTGTCCCACGAGATGTGCATGGGCCGCCGCGTGCACGGCGGCCCTGGCCGGTCGCGCATTGTGCTTTTCCGTGCACAGCGCGCGTTGGACGCAGCGCGCGCGGCGGCCCATAGCCTCTCGCGCATGGTGTTTCCATGCAGGATGCGCCATCGCGCATCGTGTTTTTCCAGGCAAGATGCGCGTGGGCCGTCGCGCGCGGCGGCCCTGGCCCCTCGCGCACTTTGTTTCTTCCATGCGAGACGCGCGCGGGCCGCCGCGCGCGCGACAGCCCATCGCCCCTCACGCGTCGAGTTGTTCAATGCAAGGTGCGGGTGGGCCGCCGCGGCCGCGGCGGCCCGTGGCGCCTCGCGAATTTCGTTTTTCAGCTCAAGATGCGCGTGGACCGCCGTTCGCGCGCGGCGGGCCATGCCCCCTCGCGCGTTGCTTTTTTTTTTCCATGCAGGATGCGCGTGGGCCGCCGCGCGCGCGGCGGCCCTGGCCCCTCGCGCAGACTATCTTTCCATATAAGATGTGCGTGGGCCGCTGCGCGCGCGGGGGCACTGGCCCCTCGCGCGTTGCTTCTTTTCCATGCAAGACGCGCGTGGGCCGCCGCGAGCGCGGCGGCCCTGTTCCCTCTCTCACGGCGTGTTATATAAGATGCGCGGTGTCCGCCGCGCGCGCGGCGGCCCATGGCCCCTCGCGCTCTCTTTGTTTTTCGGAGATGCGCGTGGGCCGCCGCGCGCGCGGCGGCCCTGTGCCCCTTGCGCATTGTTTTTCTTTCGTGCAAAGTGCGCGTGGGCTTCGCCGCTCGCGCGGCGGCCCATTGCCTATCGCGCGCTGCGTGCGCCCATTCAAGATGCGCGTGGACCGCCGCGGGCGCGGCAGCCCATTGGCTTTCGCGCGTTGCATTTTTCCATGCAAGATGAGCGCGGGCCGCCGCGTGCGCGGCGGCCCCGGCCCCTCGCGCATTGATGTTCCATGCAAGACGCGCGTGGGCCGCCGCGCGCGCGGCGGCCCTGGCCTCTCGCGCATTGCGCGTTTCGGCGCAAGACGCGCGTGGGCCGCCGCGCGCGCGCGGCGGTCCATGACGCTTTCGCGCATTGCTTTTCCATGCAAGGTGCGCGTGGGCCATCGCTTACGCGGCGACCATGGCCCCTCGCGTATTGCGCGCGTTCGTGCAAGATGCGCGCGGGCAGGCGCGCGCGCGCGGCGGCCCTTGGCACGCTCGCGCGTGGTGTTCGTCCGTCGAGGTGCGTGTGAGCCATCGCTCGCGCGGTGGCCCGGGCCCCATCGCGCGTGGTGGTTTCCCATGCAAGATGCACGCGGCGGTTGCGCATTGCGTCTGTCATGCAATACTCGCGTGGGCCATTGCGCATTTTGTGGTTTCCGTGGCCCCTCGCGCATTGCGTTTGTCATGCAATACTCGCGCGGGCCATCGCGCGCGCGGCGCCCCATGGCGCCTCGCGCACTGTGCTGTTGCCATGCAAGATGCGCGTGGGCCGCCACGCGCTCGGCGGCCCATGGCCCCTCGCGCATTGTGTTTTCCCATGCAAGATGCGCGCGGGCCGCGGGGCGCGCGGCGGATGCAGGATGCGCGTGGGCCGCCGCGCGCGCGGCGGCTCTCAATCGCAAGGTCTTCGTGCTGGCCTGCGAACTCACATGGCCACGATGGTCAGTCGCAACGCGCCGACGCGCCCGCGCGCGCGTGCGTCGTGAACCCGCGGCCGTTGCAGATTGGATATGCCCATTTAACCTGCGGTTGTTCCGTCTGTTTTCGTCCATTGTAGTTTACAATGCGCCGATGCGCGCGTTCGCGTGGCGGTTTCTGTTTTGTCCGCAATCGATGTCGCTGCGTAGGCCTTAACGTGAACCCTTAGCGCTTGCCGAATGGATTTCCAACTTCGCATGCGGTTGATACGTTTTCGTGTATCGGTGCAGCCTACAATGCGCCGGCCCGCGCGTGTGGCGGTTTCTGTATCGTCAGCAACAGGGTAGTCGCCATGCAGGCCTGGGAACTAAAGTGGACCCTTAGCGCTTGCAGATTGGAGTTCCAAGTTTACAGTGCGCCGAGGCATGCAGCGCGCCGAGGCGCGCGGGCGCGCGAGGCGGTTTCTGCGTTACCCGCAGCAGGGAAGTCGCCATGCTGGTCTGGGAATGAGAAGTGAGCCCTCAGCGGTCGCCGATGGGATTTCCCACGTAACATGCGGTCTTTACGCTTTCGCCTTTTAGTGCAGTCTACAATGCGCCGACGCGCGCGCTCGCGCGGTGGTTTCTGTTTTGTCCGCAATAGGAACGTCGCCGCGCCGACCTGCGAACTGCAGCGAACCTTTTCTAGCTTGTGCAAGTTGGGTTTCCAAGTTGGCACGCGGTCTTTACGTTTTCGTCCATCCGTGCAGCCTACACTGCACCGACGCGCGCGTGTGGCGTTTTTTTGTATTGTTCGCGAGGGGGAAGTCGCCATGCGTGGGTCACTGTACTCGGGGCATCCCCCTTTGAATGCCCAGAGTGCACCAGAGTGCACTCTGGTGAGTGCACTCTGGTGAGGCGATGGGGCTGAGGGTGCATTCGTGGTGAGTGCGCGCGCCGAGTGTCGGCGCTGAGTGTCGGCGCCGAGAGCGACTGCCGAGGGTCGGCGCCGAGTGTCGACGCCGAGCGTCGGTGCCAAGCGTCGGCGACGATCGTCGTTGACGCGCCGAGCGTCGGCGCCGATCGTCCTTGACGCGGGGAGTCTCTAAAGACCTGCTCCCCCGCGCGAGCCCAATGCAGGAATTTGCCCCTGGACGCGGAGTGTCCGGGCGGTCGCGGGGACGTCCCCGGCGGCCCGGTTTGCCCCGCTTTCCTTTTGTTCGGGAGCGGAAAAGAGGGGGGTGATGATTAGGGGGGGGTGGATTTCATGGCGCGGGCCATGATTTTTCCTCAGATTTCATGGCGCCTCTTCTTGTTTTATTACGTCCCAGGCCCCCCAGCTGGGCCGCGCACGTGCCGCCGGTCATGATTTGCCCCTCCCACTCTTGGACACCCCCCTCTTTGCCGCTCCCGATTTGTTTCCCACACGCGCATTACAGCGCCGCAGAGAATTATTTGTTTAAGTGTCCCCCCCAGATTTTGCCCAAACTGTTCTTAGACATTAGCCCCAGCCTGCTCACGAAGGTGCGGATTCACTATCGGAGGCCTATCGCCGCTCTATGGGCGATGTATCGTCGATTCCAGGTCGATGCGTCCCCCCAATGCCAGTCCCGCCTTGTCATTGCCCCTCAGGTTTGGGTTCAAGAGACGGAGATGAGTGCAAACGGTGGCGAACGAGCAGGGCAAACCCTTTCCCAGCCATGATCGCGTCGTACAGAGTTTCGGCTTGGGGGGGCCCCCACCCGCCCTCCCGACCGTCCAAAAACGACTCAGGACGAAAAGCCGGTCCCCGTGAAAAGGTCGAGACCTGTGGGGGTCGACATCATGAACAAATCATGACGCCGGGGGTTTGGGGACGGGGGTCCATGCAAACGGTGGCGAACGAACAGCACACCCCCATACCCCTAGGATGGTCGGAGGGAGGAGGACTGGCTACGAGTATGGGTCTGGGAGGTCAGGCCTTTCGGGATGCTCCCAGTCGAGCGAGGCCCCCCCTCCGACAGCACGCATCCATGGCTGCGTCCGGCCCACCTACGGGTTTGGGTGCGCGTCGTTCCTTCGTCAAGCGGGGGTCAGCCAGAACGACAGATCTCGCAGGATGCTGCATGGCCAGGGTGCACTGACCCGGGTCGGCGCGCAGGATCCTGCACTATCCTGCAAGGCCTGACGGACCCGGGTTTGGAATGACCCGGGTCAGTAGAAGATCCCCAGACAAGAACCCTGTCGAGACGCAAGACGCGTAGCCTGATCTCCTCCGGCCATGCAACAATCATGGCTGGAGGTTTCCGTTTTCGGCCTCAGGGGGCCTTCGCCAGGCTTAAGGACAATCAGCAAGGATTCAGAATCGAAGCCCGGCCCCAGGGGATGGGTGGATAATTTTGTGGGTCGACGTTATGAACATGGCGCCGGTGGCCTGGATAAGATAGGACCTTTTCGGGCTCAGGATTCAGATAGGCGGCGAGCGCAACGGGGAATGCAGAGGGGCGGCGGGCCTTCTCAGAAGGCTCGGAAAGCCTCTGGCCTTCTGAGCAGTTGTCTACGCCTTCGCCGAAAGCTGGGCCGACTTCTCACAATGGCCGGAGGGCTTCTGAGAGGCCCCGCCGCATTCTCAGAAGGCATGCCCCGCTCTCTCTCCTCCCCAGGCGCGTCGCCGATCAGAGGAGGGGGTGCCCTGAGATCCTGGTGCTGCAGTTTTGCACAGCGGGCGACTGGCCGGTTTCGGGCCCTTGGGCCATCACAGATTCTCATCCGGCTCGGCAAATGTGGCAGAACGAGGGGGTCAGGGCCTCCAGCCGTGATTTTCCATGCAGTTTGGCTTGGTCTGGCACGAAGCCTGTGTTTTCTGAACGAGTGCCCGTGCTCTGTTAAAAACAACGAGTGCTTTGACTTCTGCTGCGTTGTTTTGAGGTTGTCTATTCATCTTGGTTCAGTCGTGATTTTCTGTGATCGTGCAATGATCTCGTGGCGTCGGATCCTCGGGGTGTGGCGGCGGCGCCGCCGCTGCCGCGCTTGGCGGCGCCCACTGCTGCCGCAGGCGCGCCGCGGCGCGGCTTCAGAGGAGGGCGGATCGAGACGAAGGCAGTTGGCCCTCGAGGGGAGGCCTTCCCGAAGAAGAAAGCACGGCATAAACATAAACTGTTGGCGCTCCGTGCGGATTTCTGGGATCCGCGCTGGGCCCCCCCGGCGGCGCCTCTGGCGCCGCCCCTGGCGCGCTCCGCGCGCCAGGCGCCAGTGAGGGGGGTCCGGCACAGATCCAAGAAACCCGCGCGGAGCGTGCAACAGTTTATGTTTATGTTGTTTTTTTCTTCTTTTGCCCTCGTCGCCACGGCTGGACGCAGCTCGGACAATTGGTGCGTCTGGAGCCCGGGAGGGGTCCGGAGATTGCTTTTTCGGGGCTCAAGAGACGGGGATCAATGCAAACGGGGGTCAGCCAGGGCGCCGGATTTAGTTGGATCTTGCAGAGCCAGGGCTGCACTGACCCCGGTATTGGGTGCAGGATCCTGCGGCATTTTGCAGGACCCTTCGCGTGGACCTGGGCTTGGGGCGCAGGATCCTGCAGGATCCTGCACGGCCTGACTGACACGGGTCTGGATTGACCCGGGTCTGAAGATCCCCGAGCTTTGAGCTGCCCGTGTCTCAACCAGCCTCGCTCCGAAGGGAGGACCACCTCTCGGGCTCGGGAGGGGCCCTGGTGTGCGGCCAGTTGCTCAGGGCGCTGGCTCGGACGGCCCGTCAAGGCCCAATTCGACTCCTCCGATTCGATTCGACTTCGATCGATTCCGATTCCGATTCGATTCGGCTTCGTATTCCGATTTCTCAATGGAGGCCTTCTAACCTGCCGATGTCTACCGACTCGACGTTTCCCGACTCGGCTGCCGATTTCCGCCGATCCGATTCATTTCGATCGCCGATCCGAGTTATCGATTCGATTCTGGCCTCTCCTGGTCCGTTCGTCTATCCTTTTTCGCGCTCCTTCCAGTGGGGGCCCATGCCAAGAAACACCCTGCGTGCCTCCAGGGTGCCCTGGGTTTCGTGGGCTTCGAGGGTTTTGCCATGGGAAGCGTGACGTGCCGACACCACAAATCGATGGACGTCTTCGGGTCTCAGGGCTGGGCTTCTTGTGGAGTGTGTCTTGCAGTCGGGCCCTTGCTGTATGGCACAGTGGCACGGTGACTGTATCGATGGCACGCCACCGTTGGCCGAGTAGGAGGAATCGACCCCAGCGCATGCGTTCGGTGGTCCTTGCGGCTTTCTCGCATCGGCGCCAGGCTCCACTGCCGGCGCCTCCTGCACCGCCGCTGGTGCGCTCCGCACGCCAGCGGAAGGGTGGGGCAGCGCCGATCCGAGAAATCTGCGCGGTTCTCCGACAGTGTACGGCAGGTTCGTGTCGTGTCGACCGGCGGCGACCCCGCCAGCCGCGTTCAACGTTGAGCGCCGCGGGCGACCCAGAATCGCTCGATGTGGAACGAACTGGACGCTTCGGAAACGGCCGATCGTTCAAGGTTGAACGATCCCCGCGGTGTCAGAGACCAACGCCGAAGTCGGCACGGCACGCATCTGACGTATGCTCAAGCCGTTCCCTGTGCCTCTTGCTGTGAGCCCGTCAGCGCGTCGCCCCCTCGTTCTTTCGGGGGAGCGTAAGACCCGGGTTTGCCAGGACTCGGGTTCGCCATCGTTTTTTGACGACCGCGGCTCGGATTTTGACGAGGAGGAGTTTCGTGGGATGTCTGCAGCGGGAGGCCTCATCAAAATGCAGGCTCGGCCTCGTCATTTTTTTGACGACCTCGTCGGGGATTTCCGAGTCCCCCGTACCCGGGTCTTACGTCTCCCCGATTCTTGTTCGAAGACCTGGCGTTGCTTCCGCAGCAGCTGCCACGCCGAGGGGCATCCCACGGCGGGCTGCCCTGGCTTCCCCGCCCGTGGCAGCCCCGAAGGACCCTGCAGGGCCGAGGGGGACCGGGGATGGAGGCTCAAGGAATCTGGGGTTGATCCTCTACTCAGGAGGAGAAAACACACAGACACAATTGATCGTCGAGTCCCAGGAAAGTATTTGAAAATATAGGAAGTGGGGGGGAAGACGAAAACCTAGAAAATATTTGAAAATATGGGGAATATGTTTATTTGTGTGTATTTATTTGTTTGTCCTGGGGCCTCTTTATTGACGCCCGTGGCAGCCCAGGAGGACCCTGCAGGGCCGAGGAGGACCGGGCAGCGAGGCTCGATGCGTCTGGGGTTGATCGCTTGTTTCTGGCTGCGCTCCGTAACCCGTCCCCCCTGAGCGGCTCGCTCCGTCTGCCCCATCTTTCGGCCGCGCCCTCCTCCCGCAGGCGATCGCAAACATGGATGCGTGGGGGCGTGGATTGGCGACGGGTCCCGTTTCCACGGGAAATCGCGGATTCCGCCGCCGTTCGAGGCGGCACGGGCCGCATGTTGGGGAGAGCACCTCCCCCGATCCATGCATTTGGCGACCGCGCGCCACATCCGCCCCCGGCTCCCACTCCTGCTCCTGCACGGTGGCACAGGTCGCTCCAACGGTATCCCCGTTTAGGCCCGATCCATTCGCCAGCGCAGACGTCCCTTGCCCAGCCGCCGACGCAAAGATGTTTGGCTGCGCTCCAGGGGTTCGCTGCCGCGGTGGGGTGTCCCCAGGCGCCGCCCGGCCACGCTCCTGGGCAGGTCTGGCCAGGGTCGATCCGAGGCCCCGCCCGGGTCGGACGAGAGGGTGGGGGAAGGACAGTCTAAGCCTTTTAGATGGGGTAGGAGTAGATGGTGTCGGGGGATCGCGCCGCGTCGCCGATGCATCGGCGATGCGGCTCGATGCGGAGCTCGATTCTCTCCACGCCGACGTCGCCGACGCATCGCTGACGTCGCCAGTGCATGGCCGATGCATCTTCGATGCATTAGCGATGCATCGCTGATGTATCGGCGATGCGGCGAGATCCTACGACCCCATCTACTCGGACCCCATCTAGGAGGCCTCTAGGGCTCCAGGGACAGGGGGAGGGTCATGAATTCTGCTGCATGCGGCCCGATTCTGCCTCGCCGCCGGGCGCTTTCCTCCGTACAGCTTTGGCGCCGCCGGCGCCCGGAGGCGCCTGGAAAACCAGTTGCGTCCGTTGCTTTGCGATTCCCCCCTTTGGCTGCTGCCCCCATCTGTCCGACCAGACCCTGCTCGGCTCGAGCCGATGCAAAATTACGGCGGAGGGTTCCTGGCCATCTTCTGCTCCTGGGGCCCATATCTATATGCCCTGGATTTCACGCTGGGCCTCCTGTGGAAGGGTCGAGAGTCAAGACATCCAGGGGTCTACGTCTACGTTGTGGCAAAGTCACGATGTCGGGTGTCTGGGGATGAAGGTGGACGAGTAGGAGGAGGAGGAGGAGGAGGAGGAGGAGGAGGAGGAGGAGGAGGAGGAGGAGGAGGAGGAGGAGGAGGAGAGTGATGATGGGAGAGGGGAAGGAAGGAGGTGTAGGATGGAGGAGGAGGAGGAGGAGGAGGAGGAGGAGGAGGAGGAGGACGAGGGCGGAGGTCGATTTTTCAGCATCGGCCAGCGAAGCCACTCTGCACACACCCCTCACCACATCGGGCAGCCTGAGCTGCGGATTGAGGGGGCGGGCAGAGGCCGTTCGCGACCAGGATGTGGAGGAGGATGAGGAAGAAGATGCGGAGGAAGAGTAGGCCGAAGAGGTGAGATGGTTCCCCTCCTCCGTCCCCATCCTCCCCCTATCCTGTTCCTCCTCTTCCTTCCTACCCTCCTCCTCCATCTTGCCTAGTCCGACGTGGTGTCCTGACTGATGGAGTCGTAATCCTTCTCCTTCATCCCCCCTCCTGGACGCATCCTCCCGGTCCTCCTCCGTGAACAGCCGCATCCCCCTCCCGCCCACCCGCAGCGCGCCCCGTCGCGCGCGGGCGGGCGCGCCAGGTGTAGACGGAGGCGGAGAAGGCGGGGCGGAGGAGGATGAGGAGGAGGAGGCGGAGAAGGAGAAGGAAGAGGAGGAGGAGGAGGAGGAGGAGGAGGAGGAGGAGGAGGAGGAGGAGGAGGATAAGGAGGCGGACCATAAGAGAAGGAGGCAGAGGAGGAGGAGGAGGAGGAGGAGGAGGAGGAGGAGGAGGAGGAGGAGGAGGAGGTGGGGGAGGAGGAGGAGCACGGGAGGCGGAGGAGGAGGAAGGGGGAGGGATTGCCTCAGCTGTCCCAGGTGTATGTATCGGTAAGGCACGAGTGGTTGTGGCACCGCTCTGGCCGATCGGCACCCCGATCGTGGGACGGCCACCGAGGTCGTCAGGAATTTGCCGCAGGAGGTGAAGACCCAGATTCCAGACTGCATGGCTCCTCCCCCGGAGGATTGTTTTCTGCTTCGTTCTGCTCGCAGGGTAGACTTCAAGCAGAAGGCGAATTGGAGGAGGAGGGGGAGGAGGAGGAGGAGGAGGAGGAGGAGACGGAGGATGAGGAGGAGGAGGAGGAGGAGGACGAGGAGGAGGAGGTTAGGAGAGGAGGAGGAGGAGGAGGAGGAGGAGGAGGAGGAGGAGGAACAGGAGGAGGACCAGGAGGAGGTGGGGAGGAGGAAGAGGAGGAAGAGGAGGGGAGAGGGAAGACGAGGAGGAGGATCCTCCCATGTGCGAGGCTCCTCTGCTCAATCCCGTGTCGCACTCCCGCGTGTCGGTGGTGCGGGCCAGGCGTTTCGCCTGAGACTTCCTCACCATTTCTGATCTTGAAGCTTGACGTTTCCAATAGCTTCACGCATTGAGGGCTGGCCGTGTTCAAAATGCTGTTCTCGTTGTAGCGCGCGCACAGTTGTTTTTCAAGCTTGCAGCAGCCTCACGGATGGCGGGTGGTCTGGATTCAAGAGAATGTGTTTCGCTTCAGTGCCGCGCATACTTGTTTCAACAGTTGGCAGAATATTCACGGATGAAAGGTGGTTATTTTTCAACATCTGGTTCTCGCGTTAGCGCCGCGCACGTTCGTTTCAGAGGTTCGTAAGGGTTTCATTGATGAAGAGCGGTTCATTTTCAAATTGTGGCCTTTGCCTCATTGCCGCGCGCAGTCGTTTTAAAAGCTTGCAGCAGTTTCACAGATGAGGGCGGCCCGTTTTCAAAGTATGGTCCTCGTATTCGCGCCGCGCACAGTCGGTTCAAAAGTTCGCACTGAAGGAGCGTGGTTCCTTTTCAAACTATGGTTCTCGCGTTAGCGCCGCGCACATGAGTTCCAGCAATTTACAAGGGCTTCACTGATTGAGGGCGGATCCTTCTCAAAGTGTGGCCTTCACCCTAGCGCGCACATGCGTTTCAAAAGTTCACACCAGTTTCACTGGTTATATTTGTTGAAATCCCATAAATGACGTTCCTGTGCGATTCAGGGTTGCCAGGGCGCAACAGTCACGTTGACTCGCGGTGCTGAAGTCCCAGGAACGGTAGTCTGCGATGATTTATTGGCTGACGCCGCAACGCCGACCCCTTGGGGCGGCAGTAAGAGTGAAAAGCGGAGTTTGCGGAACGATTTCTGGGAAACTTTGGCTTTCAGCTTCTTGGGATTTCGTCGGGGGCGGTTGGCGGATCGCCGCTCTGCTCTTGGGCTTTTCTGGGCTCTCCTGGCAGCGTTTTTGATGCCTCTTGGAAGCCGTTTTGAGGTCTCTAGGAGCCTCTTTTGGGCCTCTCGGGGGCCTCGTGGGAGCCTCTTGGGGGCCTACTGGCGCCTCCTCAGGTTTTTTCGGGGCCGAGTGCTCGAAATGTTCAATCGGGTTCCCCCTCTGGGCCTCCTCTTGGGGCCGTCCTGGGGCCCTCCTGGGTCGTTTTGGAAGCTTCTGGGGCCGTCTTGGGGCCCCCTTGGGCCGGCATGTCGCCGATCTATCGGCGATGTATCGCGGATTCTAGATCAATGATTCCCCCCCCCCCTCTGAGGGCTCTTTGGGGGCCTCCTTGGAGGGCTCCTTGGAGATTCTGCAGGCCTCGGAGAGTCCAAGAGGCTCTTCAGCTGCTCCAAGAGGCTCCTCGGAGAGCCCGAGAGGCTCTTCGGCGGCTCCGAGAGGCTTGTCGGCGGCCCCCAGAGGCTCGTCCGAGAGGCTCTTCGGTGAAGGGGGGGGGGAGGAGGCTCTTTGGAGACTCCCCCCCCTCTTCACCGCACTCGTTGATGATACCCTCCAGAGGAACCCTGGCCATACTAAGTCCCCCATATCGTTGCCCCTCAGTTTGCCCTCCTTCCCTCCACGCTCCCTTCGCGAAGGGTCTCGTTCCGCCCCGCCTCCTCCCCCATGTTCGTCCTCCGACGGACGGGCGCCGCTTCCTTGAAGCCTCCTCCTACTCCCTCTGCGGGAGGTGGAGGCGTTTCTAGCTGGAGAAGGAACACAGGGAGGATGGGGAGAACGCGGTGCTCGAAGAGGAAGAGGTGGACGAATACGAGGACGAGGAGGGAAGAGTATGACGAGGTGGATGACGAGGAGAACGAGGAGAAGGTGGACGAGGTCGAGGGCGAGGACGAGGACGAGGATGAGGAGGACGAGGTGGACGTGGCCGAGGATGAGGAGAGTCGACAAGTGGGGAAGTAGGAGTCAGAATCGGGGTTCCGCGTGAGTTGGGGACGTGCCCGTTGCGCTCTCCACCGGTCGCTCCATGTCGCAGACGCTATTGACGTCCACCCGCCGCCTAGGACCCCAGTCTCGAACTGAACTTCACGGTGGCGCGACCTCTCGCTTCTTTCACGTGAGGTTCCCGCTCTCTGCGGTCCTATCATTCTCTGTCGTTGCTTCGGTGTTCGCTTCCGCCCGTTGGCCCGCCTTCCCTCGCTCGCCTGCCGTGCATGCCCCCCCCACCCCCCACCCCCCACGTGGGAGGGACCCTCGTGTGCGGTCAAGTCCACTCGTTTTGACAGCCCGTGCCTGACACGAATGACGTCCGTCTGGCGATCGAGCATGTCTTGCGCCTCCTCATCCTACCCCTCATTCTTCCCATGACCCTGCTCCACAACCGCGTACACATGAGCTCGTTGAATACGTCCGAGACTATCTAAGACATGTTTAGCACGACGCACCACGACACGCAACACGTACAATCATAATCGTAACACGACGCCCGCGCAAAAGTCTGATCACGTTAGATGACTATCTGAAACTTTTTCGGAAAACCCGAACATCCGCCTGCGCCCCCCTTGCGCTCCTTGCCTGCTCCTTCCTCCCCTCCTCTCCCTCCCCCTCTTCCATCCTCCTCTCTCCCTCCTCCCTCCTGCATTATGCTCCCCTCCCCATTTCCGCCTCCTGCCCCCTCCTCGCCTCTTCCCTTCGTCGTATCCCTCCCTCCCGGGCAGTCCGGCAGGCTGTTCCATCTGTGCTGGAAACGCGGCTACGTTCTACCCCCTCCCTCCCTCCCTCTCTCCCCCTCTCCTTACAATCAAATACTCTAGGACTACTATTCCCCGCTCTTCGCTGTACTCTGAGTCCCTCAATAGTTTTGGGCCCTTGGACTACAATGCCCCCCCGGAGTACAAGGGCCCCCCCCCCCACACTACAAGGGCCCCCCCCGGACTACAGGGACCCCCCCCCAGACTACAAGGGCCCCCCCCGGACTACAAGGACCCCCCCCCCCCGGACTACAGGCCCCCTCCCCGGAGTACAAGGACCCCCCCCCCGGACTACAGCGACAACGCCCAGCACGAGTGCTTCGGGCTGCCACAAAAAGAAAATTGCCACGGTCTGAACGACGAATAAGCACTGTACTGCACGACGACGACTGTGGCCACTTTGGCTTGGCCCTTTGCGTGGGGTGCATATCCGCGGTCGTCGAGCGGGGCGTCGCCCCGCGAAGATCACGCCGGACTTGGACTGGGACTACCCCCCCCCCCCCCCGGATTACAGGGCCCCCCCGGACTACAAGGAGCCCCCCCCCGGACTACAGGGCCCCCCCCCCCGGACTATTGGTCACCCCAAAACTATTGAGGTACTCAGAGTAGTTGCCCAGCCCAGAAGATGTCCCGCCTCCCTCCGCGCCGTGTTTTTTTGCGCACGGTTGGGCCGAGAGTTTGTTGGCTCATTTGGTTTGTCTACAGTCCGATTTTTTCCAGTGCTCCAGAAATCGTGTTCTCGCTGCAGCGTGGGCCTTATTTCTGGATCGACGCTGTGCTCCCGTCGTTGACAACGGCGCTCCTTCCCTAGCGTGGGCCACTTCTGTGCATCCCACAGATCTCGCAGGTCGCACAGATCTCGCAGGTCTCGCGGTCCCCACAGGTCCCACGGGACCCACAAATGTCGCAGGTCGTCCCATATGTCCCACGGGTGTCCCAGTTCTCACATGCCACACACGTTCCTCAAGACCCACAAGTGTTGCAGCTGGTCCCACAGGTCCCACAGACCCCACAGATCCCACAGATCCCATAGTTCCCACGGAACTCACAGGTGTCGCAGGTCGTCCCACAGGTCCCACAGGTGTCGCAGGTTTCGCATGCCCTACAGGTCCCACAAGTCCCAGAGGTCCCGCAGGTTCCGCAGGTCCCAGAGGAGTCGCATGTCTCACAGGTCCCACATAGGTTTGTCCCACAGATCCCACCGATGCCACAGGTCCCACAGGTCTTGCAGGTCTCACAGGTCCCACAGGTCCCAAAGATCCCGCCGATGCAACAGGTCCCACACGTCCCACGTGTCACTCAGGTGTCGCATGTCTCACAAGCTATAGAGGTCCCCCGAGTCGCACAGGCCCCACAAGTTTCCCTTTGCAGATTGGGTCTTTTGTGGAGTCCCAGGTCGGTTGTGACATGCGTCCGCGGAGGAAGAACAAATCAGCGCCCTGGGAAGCGATGGGAGGGAGGGGTGTCGGGCGCAGCGCGGGCGCACCTGGCCTGACCCTTCTCTCTCCCTCCTCCCTGTTCGTCCCGGGCTGCCGCCGGATGGTGGTGGGGGGCCTTGCGCACTCCGGGGAACCCAGGCCGCTGGCGAGGTTGGAGGATGAGGGTCCGGATGAAGAACGAGCATGGACGGTCGACGACGTATGGTCTTTAGGCTTCCCACATGTGGTCCGAGCAAATGGGGTCGGAGAAACGCTCGGCATCGCCGATGTATCGGCGATGCGACTCGATGTGGATCCAGTTTTGCTTCACGTCGACGTCGCCGATGCACCGCCGACGTCGCCGATGCATCAGCGATGCAGCCCGGTCTTCCGACCCCATCTGCTCGGACCCCATCTAGGAGGCCTCTAGGATCGGGGATCACGATGGTTGGGGGCTCTTTGAACGGTTTATCTACAGTTTGCCTCTATAGGCCTCTGCAGCCATCGGGATATCTCCAGACACTTCTGAGACGCCAGGGACCCAAGGTATTATGCAAGAGAAGGAGGAGGAGGAGGAGGAGGAGGAGGAGGAGGAGGAGGAGGGGGAGCATGTCTAAAAAGGATGAGCAGTAGAGATGCAGAAAAGAGGAGGGAGGAAGAGGATGCCGATGAGGAGTGATAATAAGGGGGCAGAGAAGTGGGGACAGTGAGGACGGATGAGGAGTAGGATACGGATGATCAGGAGGAGGAGGAGGAGGAGGACCAGTGGAAACCAAAGACTCACGATGTTGGGAACCCTCCCTCCAAGCTTTCTCTTCACAGGCTCCTACAAGGGTTCATTTCCAGTGAGGGAGCTGCCGCGCGGGGAGACAACCGCTTGAAGACCCTGAAGCGTGCCACAACACCATTCTCGGGACTCCAACGCCACGAATCAATCTGACTGTTGCACCTTGACAGTCTTAAATCGTGCCAGAAGAAATTCTTGGGACTTCAACAGTATTCCTGGGACACCTTTCCGTAACTGTTACGCCCTCTCACTCCTGAGTCCTTCTAAAACACAGTTTCTGGCACGTTGACCATGGGAATATCTTGCAATCTTTACAGCGAGTGTGCGCGGCGCTAAGGCTAGAGCCGCATTCTGAAAAAGAACCGCCCTCAACACATGAAACTCTTGCAGATGGTTTAAGACGACTGCGCGCGGCGCTAAGGCGAGAGCCGCAATTGGAAAACCACCCGCCCTCAATCCGTGAAACCCTTCCACATTAAAAGCGAATATGAGCGGTGCTAAGGCGAGATCCACAGTGTAGGAGCTGCCCGACCTCCATCTGTGAAGCTGTCGTCAGCTTTTTATCTTTCAGGTTCATGAACGGCGAGGAAGTCTCAAGCGAGACGCCCAGCCCACCTTTTCGCCTGGCCTTGGGGTGCGACAGTGAGAAGCTATAATTCAGGTGAAGGGATGAAGGAGGAGGAGGATGGGGAGGAGGAGGAGGAGGAAAACGGATATTGAAGATGATGAGTGTATGGGAGGGACAGTACGAGTATGAGTAGGACAGTGAGTATTGCACCTTCTGAGAACATTGTGGAGGGCTATGGTGAGGGGGAAAGAAGAAAGAGTAGCCGCATGACCAGGACGCGGAGGTTTTCAGAGATCGACCACCCCATCCATCCACACACTACACCCATCGCCGCCTTGTCTCTCCGCTCCGCCTACCCCGCCCCGCCAGTTCTTCCTTCCAGCAGCATGTGCTGTCATACGGTTTGGTACTCTGATGGGGACGAGGAGGACGAGGCAGATTAAGAGGACGAGGGAGCACAATGAGGACGTCGACAACGGTGCCAATAGAAGGACAAGGCGGGCGGCAAGGCAGTTGGGTAGGGGATCGAGAAGAAGCAGGCCGAGGACGAGCAGGGAGAAGGGGGAGGAGTAGGAGGAGGAGGAGGAGGAGGCAGGAGGCAGGAGGAGGGGGATGACTTGGAGGTAAGCTTACAGAGATCTCGATGGCGACGAGGTTGACTCGCGGCGACCGCCTGGCTAGCGACGGCCACGGCGGTGGGCATGGACGCAGAGCCGGCGGCGGCGGCGGCGTCTGGGCGCGGTCTGGCGCCCGGCGAGGCGGAAGCCAACGCCAGGCAAGGTCTTCCAGGGCACGGGCTGCCCGCGCAGGCGCGCTTTGTCGCGAGCGCGCGGCGCCGCCGTCGCCGTCGCCGTCGCCGTCGCCGTCGCCGTCGCCGTCGCCGTCGTCGTCGTCGTCGTCGTCGTCGACGCCAGTCGTCGCCGTCTGACTCGCCGCCGTCATCGTCGTCGTCGTCGTCGTGGTCGTCGTCGCCAGTCGCCAGTCGCCAGTCACCATCACCAGTCGTCGCCGTCGTCGTCGCCCGTCGTCGCCGTTGGCGACGAGGCCGACGAGGACCACGAGGGCGACGAGGGCGACGGCGAGGAGGGAGTAGAACTGTGGATCCTCTGTTCGCACAATCTGGGCCTCCCCTTTGGTCTCCCTCGTCGCCACGGCTGAACCCGCCTGGACATCCTTGTCTTCGTCCGCTGCAGGAAATGTCGGGGGATAGATTTTTGAGTGTCGTCGTCGTTGTTTTTGCGAGGTCCCGAGAGATTTTGCGGGGCCCCATGGCTGGGGGTACGAAGTGTTGCGATATTGGTATACAAGCGTCTGTTTCAGAGATCCATCAGGCGGAGCTAGGACAAGGATCTATCCTTTCCAGGCGTTCCGGGACGCTCTCAGAACGGTCTGGAACGCTCTGAGAAGTCCGTTGCACACAGAACATCCTCTCTCGATTTATCCTCACCCGATGTTGTCTTCGTCCTGTCTTCGCGTCGCTCCGTCGCAGTGTGCGAGCGCAGAGCAGCTTAGCGTGCAAGCATTCTGGGCTGATACCGCCCCAACTGAACTGAACTGAACTTCGTCCCGTCTTCATCTTCAGCCAGGCGCCGCGATCCAACTCACGACATGTATCGTTTCAGGGTTCGGCCCTTCGGAGAGAGGCCGCTTCCGAGCCCTGCCCGTGATTTCGGTGCAGCGGCCCGCGCCGAAGGGATGGGTCTGGGACAGCGGGGGTCGAGAGCCCCAGGGCCCACGTCGTGAGCCGAGCCACGGTGGCGGAGGTCTGGGGCGGGGCCCTGCGGCGGAGAGGAGAGGTGCACCGACAGGCCAGCCACAACTGGGGGAGCTGCGGTCCTTGCCCCCCCCCTGGGGGACCCATCGATTTCGACACCCCTCTCGAGAGATCGTCGAGGCGATGGGTTCCCCCAGAGGGGGTGAGGACCACGGCTCCCTCAGTTATGGCTGGTCGGATTGAGCGTCGGGAGCCTTGAGACGGAGGCGTAGAGAAGAGGTCCATCGAGCGTCGGGAGCCTTGAGACGGAGGCGCAGAGGAGAGGCCCGTTGAGCGTCGGGAGCCTTGCCACGGAAACGGAGAGGAGAGGTCCGTTGAACGTCGGGAGCTCTGAGACGGAGGCGGAGAGGAGAGGTCCATTGAGGGTCGCATCACGGGGGTGCGACGGTAGTCGAAGAAGAAACACCCACATAATCATAAACGTTTGGCGCTCCGTGCGGATTTCTTGGATCCGCGCCTGGGCCCCCCGGCGGCGCCGCCGCCACTGGCGCGCTCCGCGCGTCAGGGAGGGGGGTCCAGCGCGAAGCGCCAAACGTTTATGTTAATGTGTGGTTTGTTTTTCTTCCAGGCAGGGGGAAACAATTAGTGGACACTCCCCCGCTGCCCCCAAACTCCAAAGTTGACACGCGCAGGGGGGGAGATTTGCGGTCGAAGAGCAACTCATCTGACCCACCGCCAACTCTGAACACTGGGGGGAGGGGGAGGCGTGGGCCGATGACTGTGGCATGCGCTACACTCGGGGCGCTCAAGAAGGAACCCTTTTCGTTGGGGAGGGGCTCGGCGTTCCTTGATTGTTTTACAGTTTGCCTTGGGTTTTCCCATGGGAAATCGAAGTGTATCTCATGGGAAAAAGGGGCCTCGTTCCTCATTTAGGGTTCCTTTTAGGTCAACGCCCCGACTGTAATTTCTGTTCCGAGGCAGCGAGGGCTGCAGAGCAGGGGCCCCGGGAAGGGGCCCGCCCGGGCCCCGCAGGGGGCCCGTAGGGCCCGAGAAGTGCACCTTTCCCCCCCCCCCCCCCCCACTCTTCCTCCCCTTTCATCGCCAAGGACCGCCGCCCCCGCCCCCGCCGCCGCCGTCGTTGCTCGTGTCGTAGTGTGGCTAGGTGTCGTTACTTCGCTTCGCGATCGGTCCTATCCTATCCTACCCCCCCCCCATCGGAAGCTGGAACATATACTCACCACCCACCAAGCCACCCCAACCCAACCTGGAGGCCTCAATCTGCCGTCCACTTCCAGTGGGGGGGGGTCCGGGAACATCGGAAAAACAGATATGGGGGCCATACCCCCCCCTACCCCGAAATTCGGGTCTTCGGGTTGGGTTGGGGTGGTCTGGTAGGTAGTCATATACATTACCATTGGCGGGTTTCGTTTCAACCCCGCGACTTTTTGTGAGGGTCGGCGACGACGTCGCGGTGTGGCGTGTTGTATACTTTTGTTCCCACTTCCCGGGGGTGAGAAACATCAAGACATGTGTACACCAGGATCCGTGTACACCAGGACCCTCTTTCCTGTGCGCATTTCAGTGCGGGGCCGGAAAAAAGCGTCGGTGTATAGAGTTCGGCTCCTTACTTAAGCGACGCCCCGTCCAGTGCGATTTCAGTGGAGCGTTCGGCACAGTTTGGGCCGGTCCGCCCTCTCCGTCGCGCTGCGGTCGGGTGTGCACGAGAGACGAGCGGAGGCGATCTCGCTGCACTTCCCACTTGTCCAATCGTGGGCGGTGGCTGGGCCGTGGAAGCGTGCGCCTCCCTGGGGCGGGGGGGGGCGAAACGTGCGCGGAAGAGAAAGAAGAAGACACGTAATAATGATAAGTATAGTAATAAGGGATACCAAGAATAATAAACATAGAAAACAATGCTACGCACCGTACGTACTCAAGAGCGCGAAAGGAACTTTTCGTCGAATTAATGACATTCGTAGCAGTAATGCATGGTCGATTTCAGGAGCTGCCAGCACTGCCGTTGCTTGGAACGTTGATGCGCGCGCCTGAACATGGAATTCTTCACGCTTCGCGTATCCCAAGCAGTCCGTAGCCCCGCTGGCTCAAGTCCGTTGCCACCCTTGGCTCAAGCCGTCTCGGCTCGAGCACGCCCCCTTTTCAGGTGCGCGCCTGCCGGGACTGCTATTTCTCGGCCGCGATGGTTCTGCAATCGTGGGACTGCAACGGCCGCGCTGCCGCAGGCTCTTCCGGCCGCTGGCAGCAAGCAGGAGAGCAATGGGGCCGAGGGCGCCCCTCTGACCAGTGGGCGGAGGCCGCAGCTTCCCTCGGCGGGGCGACGGCGCGGCCGAGGGCCGCCTGGCAGGCCGCCGCAGGCTGGCTGCCTCTGGAGGCCGCTAGCCGGCCGCCGACGCGGGCGGGCCGCGGCACAGACCACGCACCTCAGGCGCAGCCCCTTGAGACTGCTTCGGCCCGACGCAGACGGCAGCGCGGTGCCGCCGGCGCCGCTGGCGCCGCGGGCGCCGGGCACGACGCTGGCGCCGCCGCCGCCAGCGGGGCCGCGGGCGCCGCGGGCGCCGCTGGCGCCACCAGCGCCGCTGGGGCCGGCGCCGCGGGCTCGGCGGCTGGCGCCGCCGCCGCCGCCCCTGCGGCCGCCGGCGCCGCGGCTGCCGCCGCCGCCGCCGCGCCGGAGGCGGCCGCCGCGGCGGCCGCGGGCCACGCAGCCGGCGCCGCGGCCGCCGTGGCCCGCGCGGCCGCCCTTGGGCCCGCCACTGCAGGCGCCGCCGCGGCCGCCGCGGCCGCCGCAGCCGTTGGCGCGACGGCGGCGGCCGCGGCGGCCGCGCAGCAGCAGCAGCAGCAGCAGCCGCTGCAGCTGCACCTGCAGGAGCAGCGGCAGCGGCAGCAGCGACAGCAGCATCAACGACAGCCGCAGCAGCAGCCGCAGCAGCGACAGCCGCAGCAGCAGCACCTGCAGCAACAGTCCCAGCTGCTGCAACTGCAGCTGCAACAGCAGCAACAGCAGCAGCCGCAGCAGCAGGGCAGCAGCAGCAGCAGCAACAAAACCCAGCAGCTGCAGCCGCAACATAACCCAGCAGCTGCAGCAGCAGCAGCAGCCGCAGCAGCGGCAGCAACAGCGGCAGCACCCCCAACCACAGCCGCAGCAGCATCTACAGGTGCTGCAGCAACAGCACCCCGCAGCTGCAGCAGCAACGACGCCCCCCTCAGCAGCCACAGCAACCGCCGCAGCACCCACCACCACAGCCGCACCACCAGCAACAGGTGCTGCAGCAGCAGCGACAGCAGCCCCAGCAGCAGCAGACCCTCCCCGGGGACGAGAGACCCGCGAACCTCAAAGTACCCTCTCTGACGACCAAAAGGAGGTACCCCTGCTCCCTGACAGCCTCCCAGGCACCTCTGGGAGCCAGCAGAACCCACGAGAAGACTCAGAGGTACCCTTGCTCCCCCAGCAGCAGCAGCAGAGCAGAGAAAAAGGAGAGGGAGGCCACGGCGGAATCGGCGGAGGCTGCGGAGGCCGCGGAGTATCGGGGGCCCGAAGCGGCGGGAGCTTCTGAAGGTGCGGAAGTGGCACATGCCTTCATCCGCGTCTCTGGACTAGAACCAGGCGGGCAGGGGGTGGCCCCCGAAAGTGCTGACGGCAGCCGCAACAGTCAGCTAAGCGAGATCCCGGAACAGCAGGGGCTCGCCTGCCACACCGTGCCACCCCCACCTCCCCCTCAAAACAATCAGACCGTCAGCAGTCCTCTGGGAGCGCCGCAGACCCAGCACGGGGGCCACGGACCAACCGCCCAGACGCAGGGCAGCGATGCCATCCACTGGCTCGTCGGGAGAAACCCCTTCGCGCCTATTCGCCCCCCTTCCCCTGCCAGTGAACCCACTCTAATGGGCGGCGAACCCCGGGCGCTCTCTCCAGATCGACGCCCAGGGCACGATTGACAAATAATATTATGCTCTGGCAACGGAAACTGCGTCACCGTACGTGCGCGCGCCTGGCGCAACCAGCGGCGCCCCCGAGACCGGCGAGAGCCCCGCGTTGACCGAAGGGGGCGCGCCCGGGAGCGACGGCGGGCGCAGCCAGCGAAAGGGGCCTCTCCCCACGCACCACAGGGCAGCGTCCGCCCTGGCTGCTGGATACGATCCGACCCCCGCCTGGCGGCCAACCATGCGGCCCGCCTCCCCCCGCAGAACCCCGCCGGGCGTGCAGCCGGAACTGTCGCGAGCAGATCGCGAGCCCTCCGGCCAGGACAGCGAGGCCGGTGCGCTGGAGATTTGCGGCCAGGATACACGGCAGCACCAATGGCCTGACCCGCGCCAATGGCCAGAGCCCGCGGACCCCGACACGGGACAGCAGCTGTACAAAACAGAAATCAACAACAGCCATGGGACCTACCCGGGGAGACACGCGGCGAGGCGATAAGGCGGCTCCAAGTCACACCGGGGGCAATGTTCACAGGCGCCCAGCAGCTGGCGCGCTTTCGCCAAGCGGCAGTCCGTGCCTGTCAGCAAAGGCGCGCTCGACCCGCCTCGGCACGACCCGCAAACCTGCCACCTTGCTGGAATCCTTCCGCAGCCACAAGTGCGACATACGGGTCGTTAGCGACGCGCTGGGCCTCGACGTCGACTGGGCTCGGCTGGGGCATCTGCGCCCGGGTCGAAGCGGCGGAGCGAGCAGGGGTCGCCGCGCGGCAAAGGGCCACCCGAACACCCAGGCACCCAGGAAGGGCAAAAAACAGTGGCGGGCCGTCTCCCCACAGTAGCCGTTGCTGCCCCACCTCGTGGCATCGCACGCGCGGGGGTCAGGTGCGAGGAGGATGGCCACTGGCCGCTGGCAGCAGGCCCGTTGCTGCCCAGCAAAACGCGGCCTGCGAAAGGGATGCATCCGGACCCGACGGCCCTGGACGCACGCGGGGGCTGCTGCGCCTCGGGCCCGGGTCCTCCCTCGGGGGGTCAAGGCACCCTCGCATCCCCGTTCTGGCTGCCAAGGGCCTTTCTTCGCCTCGCCCCCATTGCGCGCTTCGTCTTGACCGCTACCGGACACTGCGGCCCTGGACGCGCGCAGGGGCCTGCCTGGGCCACGGGCCGGGGCCTCCCACCGGGGCTCAGAGCACTCTCGCATCCCAGTTCTGGCAGCCAGGGGCCATCCTTCGCCCCCCCCCCCCGTGCACGCTTCGTCTTCACGGCGCTCGCTGTCGTCCATTGCAGCGCTGAGAGCAGAGGCGGAGGCACTATCCAATCATAGATGGGGCTCTCGCAGACACACTTTCCATCAAATCGTGTTATGCGGCGGTTAGCTGAACCCCCCGTGTCAACGAAAGGTCGATGTAGAATGTCTCCTAGCGGCGGTCAGCTGCGCCCCCCCGTTCTTCCACGCAGGCGCTCGCGGCGAGTAGCTGCGACCCCCTGGATCTCAACGGCGAGTAGCTGCGACCCCCGAGGAGACGAAGGAGACATCATGGCGGCGATCAGACCCCCACTATGTAAATGGTGCTTTGCGGCGGTCAGCTGCACCCCCCTCTCTCCGCTATTCAATCATAGATGGGGCTCTCGCAGACGCACTGTCCATCACATCGTTTTACGCGGCGGTTAGCTGCGCCCCCGTCTCCACGAAACGGACCGCCGCCGGGCTCCGCGACCTTGGGCGCGCGCCGGGGCTGCCTAGACCACGGGCTCGGGGCCTCTCACGGGGGCGCAAGGCACTCTCGCATCCCCGCACTGGCTGCCAAGGGCCGCCCCTCGCCCCCCCCCGCGCGCGCTTCGTCTTCGCAGCGCCCGCTGTCATCGGTTGCTGCGCTGAGAGCAGACGCGCGAAGGGCGCGCGCTGGCTGCGGCCCCTCCCCGCCCAGCATGGCGGCAGTCAACGAAAGGAACCTCAGACCGTCAGGTTGACAATGGCTGCAAGTACCCGCTCGACGGAGTCAGCGAAAGGGACCGTCACCGGGCTCAGCCACCCTGGACGCGCGCAGGGGCCTGCCTGGGCCACGGGCTCGGGGCCTCTCACGGGGGCTCAAGGCACTCTCGCATCTTTGCCCTGGCAGCCAAGGGCCGCCCTTCGCCCCCCCCCCGTGCGCGGTTCGTCTTCGCAGCGCCCGCTGCCACCAGTTGCTGCGCCGAGAGCAGGTGCGTGAAGGGCGTGCGCTGGCTGCAGCTCCTCCCCGCCCAGCATGGCGGCAGGTGGCCAACGTGTTCTGTGTCTGCAGCGGGGTCTGGGCGCGTGCCCCGCGTCCCTCGGGCCCCCCCCGGGGCTCTCGCATCCTGGCGCTGTCCTCCCTGGGGTGTCTGCTGCTGGGCTCTGTCCGCCCTGGGGCTCAGGTGCTCTTGCACCCCTGTGCTGTCGGTTCAGCGGTGGCGGAGGCGCCGCCCTTGCAATCGTGATCCTCCAGCGCATTGCCGGGGTGTGGGATGCTAAGTTGGTGCCCGCGTCGTCAGTGGCAGCGCTGGGTTGTAAATTTTGTCCTAGCGGCGGGCAGCTGCCCCCCCCCCCCCCCGTCTTTCTACGCAGGTGCTCGCGGCGAGTAGCTGCGACCCCCGGGATCTCAGCGGCGAGCAGCTGCGACCCCCGAGGAGATAAAAGGGACATCATAGCGGCGATCAGCTTCCCCACCACTATCAGCGGCAGGTCACTGCGACCCCCCGCGATGTTAATGGTTCCAGGCGGCGGTCAGCTGCCCCCCCCCCCCACAAGGAGGCGCATCCTGCTGCTGGCTCACACTATGTGAATGGTGATTTGCGGCGGTTAGCTGCGCCCCCCTCTCTCAGCGCAAGTGCTCTCGGTGAGAAGTGCACATTCAACGGAGACCTCAGCTGCGAGTAGCTGCGCCCATCGATGTAAAATGTCTCCTAGCGGCGGTTAGCTGCGACCCCCCCCTTTCTTCCACGCAGGTGCTTGCGGATAGTAGCTGCGATCCGACCCCGAGAATGACCCAGGAGATGACCATGGCCCCTAGCCCTCGGATTCGGGTCCTGGCCGAGGGGTGTGGCGGTGTTTTTCCTCGCCTCTCCCCTCTCGGGCCTTGCGGGCGCCCCCCGCCCTCGGCCTCGGGGCCTGCCAGACGTGCTATCAGACGTCAGGTTGGTTGCCCCCCCCTTTAGGGCCGCCCGTGTTCCGCGCTTCGTGGTCTGGCTCCCACTCTTTGCGGAGTGTGCTTCGGCCATGGAGGACCTCGTGGTGCGTGTAGGGTCTCGGGCCTGGGGGGCAGCGCCCGTCGGCGGACTGGGCTTGGCTTGCCTCCTGGCCCACGTGTCCTTCGCAGCGCAGCTCCCCCAGGCGTCTCGCCTTGTGACACCGCAGGAGGCAGCGCCACCACCAGTGCCGCCCCCCCCTCACTCCTCCGCTGGCGGTGCGCCCCCGCCTGCGGGCCCTCCTCCCCCTCTCTGAGGCCTGGCGCCGTGCCGGCACGCGCTGCGTGGCCCACAGTCGCTTGTTCCCCCCTTGCCCTGTGGAGTGGTCACTCGGGTGGTGGGTCGCCGCGGAGTGGTTCAGCCTGCCGCAGCAGGACAGCACCCAGGCCCCCACCAGCTGCCGGCCAGTGCGCCGCACCACTTCCGCGACAGCTGCTTGGCTCGCAGACGTCGTCGCGGGCGCTCGGAGCCTGCGCCCCACAGGCGGCTCACTCCACCGGCCTCCTGCTTGCCTCCACTGCAGCAGGACCTCCCCTGGCAGGTTGCGCAGGCGGTTCACCGCTAGACGGCGGTGCCCCCCATGCCTGCGGATCTCTTCGCTTCAGGGATCGGCATCGCAGATGCGCCTTGGGCGCAGCCGCATGGCTCCACCTGGCACTGGGAGGCGGATTGCTGAGGTCTGGGCGCCTTGTGGTTCAGCCTGCTACGCCTGTACAGCCGTCGGTTTTCCTTCTGATTCGACCACTCTGCCGCTTGTCCACCTCGGTTCACACTGCGGCGCCTATGTGCGTTCGCTTGTGACCTTAATTCATTTTGTTCTGTGCATGTGCAACTGCGCACTTGTTGTGCAGGTGCGAACCGGCTTGCCAACGCGGCGGCGGTGTTCGCAAATTCGCATCGTGCCGCACGCCCCGGACTTTGCCACTCGCCGCCAGACCGTTGTCGCGCGGCCGCCGACCAAACAAATATCGCCACCAGTGCTGACTCGCCGCCAGCGCACTAGCCCGCGACCGCCGACTAAAAAAAATATCCCGGCAAAGCAACTTAACAGCGATGTGTAGAAGCATATATGGAAACATTCCCCTCAAGATCCAGATGAGAATCCAGTTGTAGAATTCTCCTGTTCTCGCAGTCGCAGTCGCATTCGCGATGACAGTCGCAGTGGCAACGGCAGTCACAGTCACAGCCTCAGCCTCAGCCTCAGCCTGCCTCTCAGCCTGCCTCAGCCTCAGCCTCAGCCTCAGCCTCAGCCTCAGCCTCAGCCTCAGCCTCAGCCTCAGCCTCAGCCTCAGCCTCAGCCTCAGCCTCAGCCTCAGCCTGCCTCAGCCTCAGCCTCAGCCTCAGCCTCAGCCTCAGCCTCAGCCTCAGCCTCAGCCTGCCTTCAGCCTCGGCCTCAGCCTCAGCCTCAGCCTCAGCCTCAGCCTGCCTCAGCCTCAGCCTCAGCCTCAGCCTCAGCCTGCCTCAGCATCAGCCTGCCTGCCTCAGCCTCAGCCTCAGCCTGCCTCAGCCTCAGCCTCAGCCAGCCTCAGCCTGCATCAGCCTCAGGCCTCAGCCTCAGCCTCAGCCTGCCTCAGCATCAGCCTCAGCGTCTGCCTCAGCCTGCCTCGGCCTCAGCACACAGCCACAGCCTCAGCCTCAGCCGCAGCCTCAGCCTCAGCCTGCCTCAGCCTCAGCCTCAGCCTGCCTCAGCCTCAGCCTGCCTCAGCCACAGCCTGCTTCAGCCTCAGCCTCGGCCTGCCTCAGCGTCTGCCTCAGCCAGCCAGCCTCAGCCTCAGTCAGCCTCAGCCTCAGCCTGCCTCAGCCTCAGCCTCAAGCCTCATCAGCCTTGCCTACGCCTCAGCTTCAGCCTGCCTCAGCCTCAGCCTCAGCCTGCTTCAGCCTCAGCCTCAGTCTGCCCTCAGCCTCAACCTTAGCCTCCGCCTCAGCCTCAGCCTGCATCAGCCTCAGCCTCAGCCTCAGCCTGCCTCAGCATCAGCCTGCCTCAGCGTCTGCTTCAGCCTGCCTCAGCCTCAGCCTCAGCCTCAGCCTCAGCCTCAGCCTTAGCCTCAGCCTGCTTCAGCCTCAGCCTGCCTCAGCCTCAGCCTCAGCCCGGGAACGGAGTTCTGGGAGCTCGAAGAGCACGAAGTAGCTTACAGTTGGCTCCGGGCATTCAAAATGTGGCCCGGGAATGGAGTTCTGGGAACTCGAAGAGCACGAAGTGGCTTACATTTGGCTCCGGGCATTCAAAATGTGGCCCGGGAGTGGAGTTCCGGGAACTCGAAGACCACGAAGTGGCCTACAGATGGTTCCGGGCATCCAAAATGTACGCCGGGAATGGAGTTCTAGCAGCGCCAAAAGCGATTTTGCGAGGATGTCCCAGGCGATTTGGGCTTCGACGGCAGCCGCCCCCGGTCCCGCCCCGACCCCCCTGTGGAGTCATCTGCTGCTCTCTTTTGACACCAGTAGAAACCTATCAATTTTCGCTGTTAGGTAATATCCCCATCAGCAGATTTACTCGCCGCCTGCGCTGTCGCTTGCGGTTGCAACAAAAATCCCTACCAGTCCAGTCAGAAACGCTGCCCATGGGAACTGACGGTAATTGGGAGGAAGAGGCACCAATAGTGAATCAAAGCGGGCAACCAAGGTGAATTGAGGATGCGGAGGAGGATGGGGCGTGGAGGAGGATATGGACGACGACGAGAGGAGGAGGAGGAGGAGGAGGAGGAGGAGGAGGAGGAGGAGGAGGAGGAAAAGAGGGAAGAAGAGGAAGAGGAGGACAAGGACGAGGAGGACGACGAGGGTAAGGACGAGGAGGAGGACGAGGAACAGGACGATCACAAAAAGGATGACGAGGGGGAGGGAGAGGACGAGGAGCGGACGAGGAGCGGACGAGAACTCTGTCAGCCATCCGGGGGTCGTCTTGAGGCCCTCTTTGGGTCCTCTTGGAGTTTTTTTGGGGGGTCTTGGGGTCCTGTTGGGGCTCTTTTGGGGGTGTTTGAGGCCCGCTTGGAGCCTTCCCTTCGAAACCGTCCCTTGGGGCGCTCTTGGGGATGTCTTGGGGGGGGCTCTTTGGCCCGTCTTGGGGCTCTCTTAGCCCATCTTGGGGTCATCTTGAGGCCGCAAAATCAAATTCGGAAGCGAAAAGGCGAGGGCATACATAGTTGATTGGTCGCTGGTTGCTGAAGTATGTTTCCCTCCTGGGGTGTCACAACGTGGCTCCGAGAGCACTCGGAGCCGTCTTGCGGTCCTCTTGGGGCCTCCCGGAGGCATGTCGGAAGCTGTCTTGAGCCGTCTCGGATTTTCTCGAGCCATCTTGGAGCATCGGGAGTTCTCTCGGAGCCATCTTTGGCCATCGTGGGCGCCCTGACGACTCGGGTGGCGAGGGGGAGGGGTGGACGAGGAAAGAGGAAAGAAGGGAAAAGGTGTCTGCAAGAGGACTGCACCCGAAGGGAAGAGGGGTTGGAAAGAGCGGCGAAGCATACCGTCAGAGCACCTACGCCGAAAGGGCTAGGACTATGTCAGACCGCGCCGCACGATAGGACCATGGTAACCACATCTGGTGCACCCGTGCCATCGCAGCTCCCCACACGTCAGTTGCACGACCTCCGTTCTTGAACCCGAGAACAAGACGTACAGTGGAGAACCATGCCAAGAAGCACCCTGCTTGCCTCAAGGGTGTCCTGGGTTTCTTGGGTTTCGATGGTGTTGCTATGAGAAGCGTGACCTTCCCATACCAAAACAACAATTGACATCCTGGGGTTTCAGGGTTGGGGTTTTTGTGAAAGATTTCTTTTGGTCGAGCTCCTACTGTACAGTGGGAGCCTATGCCAAGGACCACCCTGCTTGCCTCCAGGGTGCCATGGGTTTCTTGGGCTTGGATGGCTTCGCGATAGAACGCGTCACGTGCCCACACCAACAAAAAACAGTGGACTCCCTGGGGCCTCAGTGTTGGGTTTCTGGTGGAAGGTTTCTTGTGGACTGGCCCCCACTGCAACGCATACTGCCTTGTTTGCCCGATCTCCCTTGCGCCGACGACGACGACGCCGACGACGACTACCTTGTTTGTGACGATCTCCCTTACGACGGCGACGACGACGACGACGACGACGACGACGACGACGACTGCCTTGTTTGCGACGATCTCCCCTACGACGACGACGACGACGACGACGACGACGTACGACGACTGGACACCTTCGGAGGCCCGCGCGGCTCTCTCCTGGGCTCGGCGCTGGGCGGCCGGCCCCGCCCCGGGGCCCCCCCCTGGGCTTCTGCCGCGGGCCGCTCCTCGAGGGCCCCCCGGGGGGGGCCCTCGAGGATCGGCCCCTCGGAGGTGCTGATTTCCAGGTCTCCCCTCTACAGGACGAGTATTCAAACTAGTACGAATAGTAATTGCGCTACCGAGGACCCCCACATACTTCATTTAAGCCTTATGTGTCTGCTTATCTTGTGTGGAGGAAATGCCACGCCTGCTCCGCTTTGCGAGCGTGCGACGGATACAGACCGCCCCCCCGTGGGCACCCCCTTTCTTGTAGATGAACTACCACGCCTGCCGCGCTTTGCGAGCGTGCGGCGGATAGAGGCCGCACCCCCTGCGCACCCCCTCTCGTGCAGAGGAAATGCCACGCGTGCCGCGCTTTGGGAGCGTGCGACGGATAGAGACCACACCCCCTGCGCACCCCCCTGAAGTCAAGGAAATGCCACGCTTGCCGCGCTTTGCGAGCGTGCGACGGATAGAGACCGCACCCCCTGCGCACCCTCTGGTGTCGAGGAAATGCCACGCCTGCCGCGCCTTGCGAGCGTGCGACGGATAGAGACCGCACCCCCTGCGCACCCTCCTGGTGTCGAGGAAATGCCACGCCTGCCGCGCTTTGCGAGCGTGCGACGGATAGAGACCGCACCCCCTGCGCACCCTCCCATGCCGCGTGTGGAGGAAATGCCACGCCTGCCGCGCTTTGCGAGCGTGCGACGGATAGAGACCGCACCCCCTGCGCACCCCCTCTGGTGTCGAGGAAATGCCACGCCTGCCGCGCTTTGCGAGCGATAGAGACCGCACCCCCTGCGCACCCCCCTGGTGTCGAGGAAATGCCACGCCTGCCGCGCTTTGCGAGCGTGCGACGGATAGAGACCGCACCCCCCGCGCACCCCCCTGGTGTCGAAGAAATGCCACGCCTGCCGCGCTTTGCGAGCGTGCGACGGATAGAGACCGCACCCCCTGCGCACCCCCATGGTGTCGAGGAACTGCCACGCCTGCCGCGCTTTGGGAGCGCGCGACGGAGCTGAGCTGAGCTGTGCTGAGCAGCGCTGTGTTGTTCTGCGCTGCGCTGTGTTGTGGAGTGCGCGACGCGTGTCTCATGCACGTGCCGTGCAGGTGTTGCGCGTGGGTGATGGAGTGTCTGTGTGTCTGTGTGTGTGTGTGTTTGTGTCTGTGTGCTTGTGTGTCTGTGTGTATGTGTCTGTGTCGGTGTGCCTGTGTATGTATGTATGTATGTATGTCACGTCTGCCACGCTTTGCGGGGGAGGGAGGTGTGTGCGGGTGTGAGACACGGGTGCGACGCGGCAGGGAAGAAAACCACAACCCCACGAAACATGTGGGGGCAAATTGTCAGGGGACGGTTTGTGTTACTACCTTTTGACACTTGTTGGGTATGTTTTGACAATGTTTCCTTTTTCTTCCAAAATCCGCCTGTAGGGGGACATGCCCGACCTGATCTTGGGGATGACGGCATCTAGGCCTCCCAGATGGGGTCGGAGCAGATGGGGTCGAAGGATCGCGCCGCGTCGCCGATGCACCGCCGATGCGGCTCGATGTGCAGCCCGATCTGCTTCACGTCGGCGTCGCCGATGCACTGCCGACGTCGACGATACGTCGCCGACGCCTCGCGGATGCATCGTTGATGCATCGCCGATGCATTGACGATGTATCGGTGATGCGGCGCGACCCTCCGACCCTATATTTTCCGACCCCATCTAGGAGGTCTCTACGAACGCGCTGTGGAATTAGCGGCCATAGTTTCGGGGGGGGGGGGGGCGATACAGTCGACCCGCCCCACATTGTAAGCGTGGGCAACGTATCCCAGGGTACCCTTGCATCCTTGCCTCATCGGCCCATACTTTGGCCATTTTCGTTGCCCGCGCCCCGCTCGAAAAGCCTTGAAAAGGCCTTCCAAGGCCCTTGCATCCTTGTCACGCATCCTCATGATACGGGCCGACTGTACATGGAGGTGGCAGCGAGGGTTGCTGAAAAGGGGGTCTTTTAGGGCCCCCAAAGGGGCCCCAGAGGGCCCAGATTGGGGCCCTAAAGGGCCCGAAAAGGGCACCTTTCTCCCACCTCCTCCTCCTCCTCCTCCTCCTCCTCCTTCTCCTCCTCCTCCTCCATTCCTTTTCCTTATACATAATTTTTCCCTGTCGCACCCCGAGTCCAGTTTTTTGGGCGGGCCGGACACTTCCTCACCACTTATGACTCTGAAGCTTTAACATTGGCAACAGTTTCACAGATGGAGGGCGGGTGGTTTTCAAAATGTGGCTCTCGCCTTAGCGCGGCACACATTCGTTTTAAAGCATTGCAAGAGTTTCACGACTTGAGGGCGAGTCGTTTTCAACATGGGGTTCTCGTTTTGGCGCTGCGCACATTCGCTTTTAAACAAATGCGAGTGCTCTTCGGATTGAGGGCGTTTTTTTGTGATGTGGCTCTCGCCTTCGCGCGGCGCACATTCGCTTTGGAAATTTGCAAGAGTTTCACGGATTGAGGGCGGTTCCCTTTCTATATGTGGTTCTCGCCGTAGCGCCGTGCATATTCGTTTACACCATTTTCAAGAGTTTCACATATTCTTATCATCAACGTACCAGAAATGGCGTTTTGGAAGGATTTTGGATTATACTGGTGTTGCTAGTACGTTGATTCCGTGTGTTGAAGTCGTAGGAATAGCGTTTTCGCACGATTCAGGATCGTCAAAACGCAACAGTCAGGTTGATCCGTAGCGTTGAAATCCTGAGAACAATGCCTTGGCATGCTTCAGGGTCTTCAAAAGGTTGGCGTCCAACGAGGCAGCTTTATCAATGAACATGAACCGTTGTAGGGGCCTATGAAGAGGGAGTTTGGAGGAAGGGTTTACTTCATTCATGACTCTTGGGTTTACACTGGTCCTCCTCATCTTCCTCCTCCTCCCCTTCCTCCCCTCCTCCTCCTTCTCCTCCCTCCTCCTCCTTCTCCCACTCCTCCTCCCCTCCCTCCTCCTCCTCCTCCTCCTCCTCCCCTTCCTCCTCCTCCTCCTCCTGATCCTCCCCTTCCTCCTCCTCCTCCCTCCTCCTCCTCCTCCCTCCTCCTTCTCCTCCTCCTCATCATCATCCTCCTCCTTGCTCCCTCTCCCCAATCCATCGCCCCCCGCATGAGAATTCGCGCCCAGGTGGAGCCAGCTGCCCGCGGTATGCTCTTCATGTGTATCGCGCCGCCCGAAAGAAAATTGTGCGCCGAGGCCGTCAAAGTCAGCCCCGGGCAGCTCACTGCCTGCCAAGCCACCCCAACCCAACCCGAAGGTTCCAGGTTTCCCCACATCTCGGGCTGGGGGCTGTATTCACCGGTCGTTGAAAGTAGGAATTGCTGAATTCCCAGATCATCATCTATTTCTAGCGCCTTTCTACTTCAAGAATCGATGTGCGGTTGCTATGTGTTGTTGCTGTCGTGGAGGGCCTGGACCCAACCTACTTCGTCCGCCTTCCTACTTCATGTTTTTACCTGCATCTCCCGACCGACGTGCACGGGTCCCATTGTATTTTCTCGATGCCGATGCTCTAGAACGTCCCCCCTTGGAGATCGAAAGGTCCACCCAACGACGACTTCGGGTTGGGTTGGCGTAGTTTGGTGGGTAGTCAGTGATGGGCCAAGAAGAGACAACCACAACCGCTGGGCTGAGGAAGCCGCCCCTGGCGCCCCCCATGGCCGACCTCGACCCCCCAGCAGTGGTGACCTGCGCGCGGCATTCGAACACGGCTGCCGCGCGCAGGTCATCACCGTTGGGGGATCGGGGTCATCCTTGAGAGCGCGCTAGGGACGGCCTCCTCTCCTCGGTCCTCGGTCCTCCTCCTCCTCCTCCTCCTCCTCGGTCTTCCTCCTCCTCCTCCTCCTCCTCCTCCTCCTCCTCCTCCTCGGTCCTGCTGCCTTCGGTCCTCATCCTCCTCCTCGGTGCCGGATCCCCCAGCGCCTCCCCGCTGGCAGCGACGTCGCAGGAGCAGGAGCAGGAGGAGGAGCAGCAAGAGCAGCAGGAAAAGGAGGAGGTGGAGGAGGAGGAGGAGGAGGAGGAGGAGGAGGAGGAGGAGGAGGAGGAGTGGGAGGAGGGGGGGAAGCAGGAGGAGGACATGGTACCGATACCGCTACCCTTCCTTCGTCGCCATGGTTGAGAACGCCTGCGAATCCTAGTCAGACCGATCTCCAGGAGCCCAGGAAGTAGCGGTATCAGTACCTTTTCGCCTTCCCGGGGGAAGAGGAGGAGAAGGAGGAGGAGGAGAAGGAGGAGGTGGAGGTGGAGAAGGCGGTAGGGAGGGAGGAAGTGAGGGAGAGCGGGGGGAGCGGAGGACGAGCGGGAGTGCTAGGAGAGAGGACCGCGACGACTTTGACGCCGTCGCTCACGACGGCGGCGGCGGCGGCGACGACGACGAGTCGACGACGACGACGACCACGACGACGACGACGACCACGACGGCGACGACGACGACGGCGACGACGACGATGACGACGTTGGCCACCACCGCAACGACCACGGCGGCGGCGGCGGCAAAGCCCGCGGCAGGCCGGCGGCGCCCCCGTGACGGCCGACCAGCACCACGCCGCCATGGCGGTGAACCGCGCTTGCGAGGGGCGGTGGGCGCGCCCGCCCAGCGGCCCCCGCCCTCGCCCCGCGGAGGCCTTCTGCTCCTGCGAAGGGGGAGCGGATGGGGGGCAGGAGGCAGGGAAAGAGGAGGAGGAGGAGGGGGAGGAGGGGGAGGGGGAGGGGGAGGAGGAGGAGGAGGAGGAGGGGGAGGAGGAGGAGGAGGAGGAGAAGGCACCGATGCCACTTCCCTTGCCTCGTGTTCGCCTTTTTGGGCCTCTTGGGAGGCCCTCGTCGACAAGGCTGGGCTCGCCTCGAGTTTTTGGTCAGGGCCCACCCCTCGAGTGATCCGGGCAGTAGCGGTATCGGTATCCTCTGGCTTCTCCGGAAGAGGAGAAAGAGGAGGATGGCAAACGTTGCGAGCTCCGTCGCCCAGAGCCTTGCAAACGTAGGAAAAGGAGGAGGAAGAGGAGGAGGAGGAGGAGGAGGAAGAGGAGGATGAAGGGGCATCGCCCCCTTGATTCTGGCACGGGCACGCGCACTTCGGGATTCAATGCAGAGCTGATGCGCGGCGCCTTCCGGCGGCTCCCGCGCGCAGCCGCCGCCGCGGCCGGCTGGCCATCAGGGCGGCGGCGGCGAGGCGCACGGATGGAGGAACGAACCACTGCACAAGCACAATCTTACGGAGGTCCGCGCGGACTTCTTGGATCTGCGCTGGGACCCCCTTCCTCCCTGGCGCGCGGAGCGCGCCATCAGGGCGGCGGCGGCGACGCGCATGGATGGAGGAACAGACCACTGCACAAACATACACTCACGGAGGTCCGCGCGGATGTCTTGGATCTGCGCTGGGCCCCTCTCCCTCCTTGGCGCGCGGAGCGAGCCAGGGGCGGCGCTGGAGGCGCCGCCATGCAGTCCCAACGCCGATCTGAGAGATCCACGCGAAACTCCGAAAATCCCACCTGCCCTCTGGGCGCAGGTGGTAAAGGGACTAACTCCCTCCTTCCCTGCTCGGGGGAAGGATTCACCCCCTTCCGCTACCGTCTCCCCTGGGCCTGGGAGGGGGGCGGGAGCGCGGGTAGTTAGAGCGCCAAAGATGGCCCAAGGTAGCGGCTGCAAGAGGACCTCAGAGAGCCCAAGACGGCCTCCAAGATGGCTCAAGATACCTCAAGATGGTTCGATGTAGCCTCTGACACACATGCAAGATGCCCTACGATGGCCCTAAAACGGTTTCAAGCGCCCTCCGAGCCCTCCAAGGACCCCCCCAAGTGGCCAAACTCCTTCAAACAAAAACCTACGGACATCAATGTGGTGTGCCTTCTCGCCTTTTCGCTTCTAATTGTCTCTGGAGGCCTCAAGATGGCCCCAAGACGGTCCAAGAGAGCCCCAACAGGGCCCCAAGACGGCACCAAGAGGGCCCCAAGATCGCCCCTGAGCGCCCCAAGAGCGCCCCAAGAGGGCCTCAAGAAATCATGTTTGAGCCACCGAGGAGGGGGCCTGACTGGTTCACCCTCTTCTTTTTGAGCCAGAGGGCCTGACGGTCCCAAGAGGCCTCCCAGATCCCCCCAAAGATCCTTGAGAGGGCCTCAAGAAAGCCCCAAGCCAGCCCCGCAAGGGCTGCCCCAAGAGGCTCCGCGAGGACCCTCAGAGAGCCCCGAGATGGCTCCAAGAGACCTCAGAGAAAATGATTCCAGGGCTGTTTGACCCGAGTCGCTGTTTGACCGTCCCGGGGCCCAGCGAGGGGTCCCAAGGGCGGATAATTATGAAAAGCGCGCCGTCCTGATTTTTGAACGACGCGATCATGTTTGGGTGCCGCTTCCCCCTCTTCCAATGGAGTAGCCAGTCACGCAGACGCGGCGGCCGTCTGCGAGGCCGCCCAAGGGCGGCTCACCGCCACACAGGCAACAGCCGCAGGGCCTCGACGTCCACGCCGTGGTTCTCGCAAAGAGGGCGCAGTACTGGGTTATACCAGGGCCGCCACGACCACAAGCTGCCGAAGCGCAGCGGTGTCGAGCTCATTCTTTAGAGGCCTCCTAGATGGGGTCGGAACGGATGTGGCCAGAAGATCGCGCCGCATCGCCGATACATCTCGATGCATCGGCGGTGCATCGTCGACGTCGGCGATGCATCGGCGTCGCCGACGCGAAGCAAATCGAGCTCCACATCGAGCCGCATCGGCGATGCATCGGCGATGCGGCGCCATCCTCCGACCCGTCCTACTCCGACCCCATCTGGGAGGCCTAGGTTCCGTCATCCCCAAGATCAGGTCGGGCATGTCCCCCTACAGGCGGATTTTGGAAAAGGAATTCGCCAAAACATACCCAACAATTGTCAAAAGTAGTAACACAAATCGTCTCTGAAAAATTGTTTTATTATTTTTACTTTTTTGAATATTCGTCCTGTCGAAGGGAATGCGCGACTTAACCCCAAAATGAAGAAACGCCCAGGCGATCACAACGTCAGGGATCGGGGGTGTGCCCTCAGGAGCTAAGGGGGATCCCTGCGAGCGGCACCAGGATCAGCAACGCGAGCACTGGAGTCGTGCGCGCTCCGCTGGGGACCCCGCCCGCGCCCATCGGGGCATGCCGTGCGCGGCCTCACGTGATAATCACCATTCGCGAAAGGCGTTGGCACCGACCTTGCTTTTGTTGGAGCAAGGCGAGGTGAGACCACGGCAACTCAAAATCGGCACTGGGACCCTTCCTGGGGTCAAGACGCAGTTTTCCGAGCTGCGTCCGGCCGTGGCGACGAGGGCCGCCCCGAAGGCCAACTGCCGCTGTCGCCACTCGCCTTCCACCGAACACGCAAATCTTACGGACAGGGATTTGTATCAAGCAGGCAGCTTGCCACTGCTCATCCACGCGGTAGTAGTCTGGGCTCGCTGGCGGCGCTTTCTGGTTATACCGCTCGGGCTCGGGCAGCGCGATAATATAACACAACATACCAGTACATATGTGTGTGCTATATGCTCGGTTCCGACGTGCGCCTCCCAGCGGGGTCATAGTACCTTCGTGTCATGCGTCCCAAGACGGGGGAGTCGCCGCCCCGCCTTCGACGACTCGGATGCCCCCACTGGGACCAGGGCGCGAAGGCCGATCTCACGGTGCTGGAATGCCACCAGCACGACGGGTGGTGCGGGGGACTGCAGATGAAACGCGGGATTCTCCCCCTTGGCAGTGTTCCTTTCGGAGAGGCATCTCCGCCTCCGTTGGGAACTCGCACCGAGAGTACAGGCGCCGCCGCGACTGCTGGCCCGTGGCCTACCTGAGCGAGGAGACGTGCCGGCTCTTCCGGCGGCTCCTGCGGCACCGCAGCCGCGAGGGCTTCCTCGCGGGCTTTCTCGCGGGTGCGCTGCCTCGGACGCCGCGCTGGCGGGGCGCGCGTTCCAGCGAGGAGTTGATCTTGTTCGAGCGGGCGAAGAACAGCATGACATGAGTTTGTTCGCCGTGTGGGACATCTGTCCCAGTGCTGCTGGACAGGTTATACCCTGACGTGCCACGGAAGGGGCATGCACTTTCCAGCCGCTCCGGCACAAACGCCCCCGACGGCGACCACGTTTATGCTGCACTGTCCTTCGCCCGTTAGCTGCTGTACCTCCTGCAGGACCTGCGGCTCGGGGCGCCGCTCCTCCTCCTCCTCCTCCCTCCTCCCTCCTCCCTCCTCCTCCTCCTCCTCCTCCTCCTCCTCCTCCTCCTCCTCCTCCTCCTCCTCCTCCCGCCGACCTGCCGAGTGGGACCCCCCCCCCCTGGCCGCGGCGGGCGCGGCCTCGCGGCCTCGCGGCCTCGCGCCGCGTGGCGCCGATGGCGCCGCGCCCTCCGCGAGCTGCGGGGCGCGCGCTGCTCGCGCGCGGGCCTGCGGGCGGGGCGGTGCCGCGGCCGCTTACAATTTTTTTAATAAAATTAATGATTTCTAAATTAATATAATTCTTTTTTTTTTTATTAAATATTTTTAAATTAATATTAATATTCATAGAGATTTAAAACCATCTAATATATTTGTTGATTTAGATTGCGGGCGTGGCCGTGGCCAGGCGTCGGCCGCTGCAGGAGGAGGCGGCCGAGGTCGGCGGGCGCGTCGTCGGCGCGCAGCTGCAGTCTGCCCCCGCCCAGCCTCTTGTCTTCCCTCCCCCCCTCTCTCTCCTTCTGCATCCCTTTCTCTCCCCCCCCCCCCTCCCTCTGTCTGCCCGGACCTCCCCCGGCGCCCCCCCTCCTCTCTCTCTCCCCCCCCCTCCCGCTTCTCCCTTTCCCCCGTCTCCTCCTGCCCTTCCCTCCCCTCCCTCGTTCCCTCTCTCCTGTCTCTCGAAGGAGAGGGGACGTGCAACGACGAGGTGCAGGACAGGAAACGGGAGAGCGAGGAACGATAGCGAGGAGGGGAGAGGGGGAGGCAGAACGAAGAGAAGGTACTCATGAGCTTCGTCATCATTGTCCAGAGAACAGCGAGGACGATGAATAATGGTTCGCGGAGTTTTGTTTCTCATGCAAAGCAGTGCCATGAATAGTTTAGTGGTCGCATCAGGGTGGGCACAGCGATGACGCCGTTGTCGGGTGGGCACGCGTCTGGCCTCGCCTGGGCAGATACATCATCGGGAGAAGGGGTGGTGGCGCTGAGGTGCCGACGTACATGCGGCACCAGATGGCGCAGAATGGCAGCATTGCTCGCCCCTGTCTTTTGCCACCGCGTGTTTTGAGCGCTGTTGACTTGTCAATCACTCGCAGGATTCGGGAGGACACTGGGGTGCAGAGTCAAGGATGCCGTCTTGGGGGCCTCTTGGGCAGTCCTGAGGCCATCTTGGAGGCCTCTTTGGCGCTGCGGGAGCGATCTTTGGGGCCTCTTGGGCCGTCTTGGATCGTCAGAAAGCCGAGAAGAAGCGAATGCCAACATCCTTCAAACACAAACATAACATCAATGATTTTGGCCTCTTCGGGCCCTCCTGGAGGACCTCTTGGAGGCCTCTTGGGCCGTCTTGGAGGCCTCTGGAGGGCCTCTTGGGCCGTCTTGGACTCTCTTGGGCCGTCTTGGAGGCCGTCTTGGACCATCTTGGGCGAACTTGGAGGCCATCTTGGACCATCTTGGAGGCCGACGGGCCGAAGCCCCAGGGGGAGTTTTTGGGGAAAAAGAACCAACACCAAAAACGAGAGGATTCAGCACGCCAGGCACCCCTGCGATGAATCAACAGGGGGCGGCGGATCGAAGACGCCTACGGCGAATCACCGCCGCCCCCTGCCTTCTTGGAAGCGCCTAGGTGTCCGAACGTTGAGGCCAGACCTGCCAATCTATCGGACCATGTGTTCCCCGAATCGGTTTGGTAAGCCTTCCGGGAACACGTGGGCATCTTGAAGGTCATCTTGACCGTATGGAGGCCATTTTGACCTTTTCGGGCCTTCTTGGAGGACCTCTTGGAGGGCTCTTGGGCCGTCTTGGATGCCATATTGTGAGCGTCTTGGAGGCCTCTTGGGCCGTCTTGGGGGCCTCTTGGGGCCGTCCTGGGCCTCTTGGGCGATCTTTGGGGGCACTTGGGCCGTCTCGGGCCGTCGGAAGCCAAAATCAAGGAAATGCCACAATCCTTCAACAACTCATGGGCGATCAATGATTTTGGCCTTTTCGGGCCTTCCTGGAGACTCTCTTGGAGGCCTCCTGGGCCGTCTTGGGCAATCTTAGTGCCATCTTCGGCCGTCTTGGTGGGCCCCTGGCCCGTCCGACCCCGTCGGAAGCCGTTTGGGGGGCCTCTCTGAGCCGATTTGGGGCCCTCTTGGAATGCTCCAGGGCTGTCTTGGAGACCATCTTGGGCGTCTTAAAAGCCTCTTGGGCAGTCTTTGGGGGCCTCTTGGGGCCGTCTTGGGGGCCTCTTGGGCCGTTCTGGGGCCATCTTAGAGGCATCTTGGGCGATCTTTGCGCGATCTTTGGGGGCTCGTGGGCCGTATCGGGCCGCCGGACGGCCGAAACGAAGCAAATGTCAAGATCCGTCCAACACCTAGGGAACATCAGTGTTTTGGGCCCTTTCTGGCCTTCCTGGAGGCCCTCTTGGAGGCCTCTTGGGCCATCTTGGGCCAGCTTCGAGCCAACTTCGGCCATCTTGATGGGCTCCTGGCCCGTCTGACGCCGTCGGAAGCCGTTTGGGGGGCCTTTCTGGGCCGGCTTGGGGCCCTCTTGGGGTGCTCCAGGGCCGTCTTAGAGGCTATCTTGGGTGTCTTGGAGGCCTCTTGGGTTGTTGTTGTGCCCTCTTGGGGCCGTCTTGGGGGCCTCTTGGGCAATCCTGAGGCCATCTTGGAGGCCTCGTGGGCGCTGCGGGGGCGATCTTGGGGGCCTCTTGGGCCGTCTTGGGTCGTCGGAAAGCCGAGAAGAAGCGAATGCCAAAATCCTTCAAAAACAAACGGAAAAACAATCGGGCCCTCCTGGAGGACCTCCTGGAGGCCTCTTGGGCCGTCTTGGAGGCCTCTGGTCGCAAACTGTATGCATTACCAGTGGCGGGTTTGTTTCAATCCCATGACTTTTCTGAGGGTCGGGGACGACGTCGGGGTGGTGTGGTGTATACTTTTCCCCCGTTTTCCAGAGGAAATTCTTTACGCTTCGCGTACCCCCACCAGCCCATCTCACAACAGCAACTCTGGCGAAGCATGCCGACAGTCGTGTTTTTCAGGCGTGTGTCCGCTTGCCCCCGCATATCTCCCCTGTTCCTCCTTCCTCCCGCCTCCTTGTACATCCTCCTTGTGGGGGGAGCGGGAGAAGGACGAGGCGGAGGAGGAGGGAGAGGAAGCGGTGGGAGGCAAGAGGGACTTAGCGGAGAGGACGACTACAGCGATGATCTGAACAACGACGACGCACCCGACGACGACGACGATATCGACCGCAACGACGACGACGACCACAACCGCGACGACGACGACGACGACGACGACGACGACGACGACGACGACGAAGGCGGCGGCGACGACGACGACGACGACGACGTCGACGACGACGACGACGACGACGACGACGACGACGACTGGTGGGAGTCGTTGGGGGCCCTCGTGGTGTGAGTCCTTCGGCCCCGTCGTCCATGTGTGAGTCCTTCGGGACCCTATTCCTGGTGTGAGTCGTTCGGGCTCCTCGTTGTGTGAGTCGTTCGGGCCCCTCGTCCAGGTGTGAGTCGTTGGGGCTTCTCGTGGTTCGATTCGTTCGGGCCTCTCGTCCTGGTTTGAGTCTTTCGGGCCCTTCTTCCTGGTGTGAGTCGTTCGTGCTCTTCGTGGTGTGAGTCGTTCGGGCTCTTCGTCCTGGTGTGAGTCGTTCGGGCTTCTCGTGGTGTGAGTTGTTCGGGCCCTTCGTCTTGGTGTGAGTCGTTCGGGCCCATCCTCCTGGTGTGAGTCGTTCGGGCTCCTCGTGGTGTGAGTCGTTCGGGCTCCTCGTGGTGTGAGTCGTTCAGGCGTCTCGTCCTGGTGTGAGTCGTTCGGGCCCCTCGTCCTGGTGTGAGTCGTTCGGGCTCTTCGTGGTGTGAGTCGTTCGGGCCCCTCGTCCTGGGGTGAGTCGTTCGGGCTTCTCGTGGTGTGAGGCGTTCGGGCACCTCGTCCGCGTGCGAGTCGTTCGGGCCCCTCGTAGTAGGAGTCGTAGTAATAGTAGTAGTAGTAGTAGTACTACTACTACTACTAGTACTAGTTCTGGTAGCAGATGAAGTAGTATTAGTAGTAATCGTAGTAGTGGTAGTAGCAGTAGCAGTAGTAGTTGTAATAGTAGCAGTAGCAGTAGCAGTGACACTAGCAGTAACAGTAGCAGTATAAGTAGCCGTCGCAGTAGAATTGGTAGTGCTAGTAGTAGTAGTACTAGCAGTAGTAGCAGTCGTAGCAGTAGTAGTAGTACTAGTAGTAGCAGCAGTAGTAGTAGCAGTAGTAGTAGTAGTCGTAGTAGTAGTAGTAGTAGTAGTAGTAGTAGTAGTAGTAGTAGTAGTAGTAGTAGTAGTAGTAGTATTAGTAGTAGTAGTCGTACTAGTAGTACTTTCTCCGAACAGCAATCCCAGCGAAGCATGCCGACAGTCGTTTGGTGCAGGCGTGTGTCTGCCTGCCTTCGCATATACCCTCTGCTCCTATTTCCTTCTGCCTCCTTGCACAGCCTCCTTGTGGGGGAGCCGGAGGAGGACGAGTCAAAGGAGGAGGAGGGAGTGAAGGAGTTGGGAGGCAAGGCAGAGGGCGTCCGTCGTCGAGTCCAGCGGTCTCTCCCGACCAGCGTCGTCGTTGTTGCCATTCTGGCTCACAGTATTGCAGTGTGGCTGTGAGCTTAGCTCCGCCCACCATTAATCGTTTCCGCCTACCAGCAACATTCCTGCGGCTGGCATGGAGAAGCGCCCGTACGCTCTTGTACCCTTGCTAGCCACGGGGGCTCCTGGGAGCGAGCGTGGAGAATGTCGGTCGTCGGCATTCTCGCACCACCTTTAGCTTCGACGGCGCGGTCGGCGCGCTGCACTTCGCTCCGCATTGCCTGGAACGTGATGGCGAGGCTTACACCGCGAGGGCAGTGAGCGTAGCTCAGCCCACTACGACGACGACGACGACGACAGGACGACGACGACGTCGAGACAACGACGACTACGACGTCAATGGTGACGCCGACGGCGAGCGGAACGCACGCGCCCATCGTGCTTTTGGCACGATGCGGCTGCGTTGCGCAAGTAGTGCACATCGCCCATCACGCCTACGGGCTCGCCGCTTGTTTGTTGCGATGCATGTCGCACCTTCCTCCATTGGCCCCGCTTTCGTGGCAGCAGGTCCTCGTTGCGGCTAACGCTCGGGGACATGCAGGCACGGCGGCCGCCGCGGGATGCCCCAGAGACGCGCCGCTCTCGAGCTTTTATTGGCGCGATCCGGCCACATTGCGAAATTAGGGCACTCACTCCCCGCCACACACATACACACACATTCAAAACAGAAACACTCACAAATCATACACACACAACAACAAAGCACACAGAATTTGAACCCTGACCCCCCCCCTGCCAAGGGGGTGAGGGGGCCCGCCATTTTTCCATTGGATTACGATCGGACCCTGGCGAGGCCTGGAAGTCGAACTTCCGATGCTTCGTCTGCCGCGCTCGCGCGTAGTAGACGCGTCGAGCGTTGCGCAACGCGTTGGCTGAATTGCACCCGCCTTGTCTTCTGAAAAAAACTGAGAAAAAGTTCAGCAGGACTCAGGCCTTCCGAACCCTTGCAGGGGTAAAGTGTCATGAGAGGGCTTGCAGGTATTCAAGAGCTCCAGGCTATCTACATGACTTTCGGCCTGTCCCGCCACCGGCTATGTACTTGCTTTCGGCCTATCGTGCCTCAGGATATCTAGGGCTCGCGGCCTATCCCGCCACCGTGGTGCAGGGATCCACGATCTTCAGGGTATAATACTATACAAGGCTGTCAGGCTCAAGCTTGAGATTTCTTCACGGCTTACCACAGGGCTTGTAAGTGTATAAAGGCTGGCAATGGAGAGTACAGTCCGTTGGCGATCCTTCAGTCGCAAGTTTCAAAAATGTCATGTGGTCTTGGTTGTTTTGTGTTATGTTGAATCATTTGCGGTCTTGTCTCAAGTTTTGTGTTAGAGTCAGTATACCCCGACGACGACGACGACGACAACGACGATGACGTCGACGACGACGACGACGATGACGACCACAACGTCGACGACGACGATTCATCGACGACGCGCTTCCTCTTGCCTGTTTTCGTCGTCCTCTTTTGTTATGTTTGCCGGTCCGCCTTGTATGTCTGGGTTCTTGTCGGGGTTTCCTGTGGTTCTCGCGAGTTGTCTGTGAGTCGTTCGGGGGGTTTTCAGTGAATCGTTCGGGCCGCTTGTTTTCTGGGGGGTTTTCTGGGAGTCGTTCGGGCCGTTCGTTCGCGCGTGCATGCTTCTGGAGTTTTCTGTGAGTCGTTCGGGCCGCTCGTCCTGGTGTGAACCGTTCGGGCCCCTCCTTGTGTGTGAGTCGTTCGGGCTCCTCGTGGTGTGAAAAGTTCGGGCGCTTCGTCCTGGTGTGAGTCGTTCGGGCCCCTCGTTGTGTGTGAGTCGTTAGGGCGCCTCGTGGTGTGAGTCGTTCGGGCTTTTCCTGGTGTGAGTCGTTCGGGCCCCTCGTCCTGGTGTGAGTCGTTCGGGCCCTTCCTTGTGTGTGAGTCGTTCGGGCTCCTCGTGGTGCGAATCGTTCGGGCCCTTCGTCCTCGTTTGAGTCGTTCGGGCTCCTCCTTGTGTGTGAGTCGTTCGGGCTCCTCGTGGCGTGAGTAGTTCGGGCCTCTCGGCCTGGTGGGAGTCGTTCGGACCCCTCCTTGTGTGTGAGTCGTTCGGGCCCCTCGTGGTGTGAGTCGTTCGGGCCCCTCGTCGTGGTGTGAGTCGTTCGGGCCCCTCCTTGTGTGTGAGCCGTTCGGGCTCCTCGTGGTGTGAGTCGTTCGGGTCCTTCGTCCTGGTGTGAGTGGTTCGGGCCCCTCCTTGTGTGTGAGTCGTTCGGGCTCCTCGTGGTGTGAGTCGTTCGGGCCCCTCGTCGTGGTGTGAGTCGTTCGGGCCCCTCCTTGTGCGTGAGTCGTTGGGCCTCCTCGTGGTGTGAGTCGTTCGGGCCCCCCGTCCTGGTGTGAGTCGTTCGGGCCCCTCTTTGTGTGTGAGTCGTTCGGTATCCTTGTGGTGTGAGTCGTTCGGGCTCCTCGTCCTGGTGTGAGTCGTTCGGGCGCCTCCTTGCGTGTGAGTCGTTGGGCCTCCTCGTGGTGTGAGTCGTTCGGGCCTGTCGTCCTGGTGTGAGTCGTTCGGGCCCCTCCTTGCGTGTGAGTCGGTCGGGCTCCCCGTGGTGTGAGTCGTTCGGGACCCTCGTCCTGGTGTGAGTCGTTCGGGCGCCTCCTTGCGTGTGAGTCGTGGGAGCGCTGTACCAGCGCATCTTTAACGTCGCTCTAATGGCAAAGTCTGGGAACGTTGCTAGTGAGCCCCATGCGTCTCCATGCTCGCAAGTTCTGTGGGGGAATGAGCATCGCTCAGCCCGTCGCCCACAAACAATAAGAGACATTATCCGTAACCACTATTCACAGGTGACCCCTTGTGGAATTTGAATCGGTCGTTCCGCCCCTCGTCCTTCTCTTCCTTGTCCTTGTCGGAGTTCTGGTGGTGCGCGCACGAAGGCTTTCACGTTTGTGGTGTGATGATACCGCCCGCGGGAGCGCAACGCTTTTTGTCTTGTCGCTGTCTTCACTTCCCGACGCTTCTGGACGGCGTTTGAGGTTCTTCAGTTCGTTCCAAGACGGTCCAAGGCCCAGGAGGGCCCAGGAGGCTTTTACATTTCGTAAGAGGGCTCAAAGAACGCTCCAAGAAAATCCAGAAGGAATGCGGATCGAGATGGCGCGGCCTCGGGTTCTGGAGGCCCGGGGGAAGCCGCTGGGAGAAATCCCGAGGGTGTGCAGCAGTCGCGTGAGGCCCCAAGAGGCTCCGAGGAAGTGCCACGAGGTCACCAAGGGGCTCAGGATTGGGCCAAGTCCATATGTGCTCCAGCGTTGTCGTCGCTGTTGCCATTGTGGCTCACAGCGTTGCAGTGTGGCTGTGAGCTTGGCTCCGCCTACCAGCAACCGCTTCCGCCCTCCAGCAATTTCCTTGCGGTCGGCATGGAGAGGTGCCCGTACGCCCCGGTAACCTTGCTAGCAACGGGGGCCCCTTGGAGCGAGCAGGGCGAGGGCAAGTCCTTCGAAGAGTTCATGCTGGACACGTTTGGATCATCGCTCGATGGTGGCGTTCCGTCCGAGAGCCAAGATGCTGAACTTAGCTGCGCGCATCCGTCTCGGAACGGGTCGAATAGCTTGCTGAAGGGTCATGCCGCATGCCGATTTCCAGATGCGTCAGAGACTCCGCGTGTCATTCTTGCAGTTCGTGGCGCATGGTTACCGCCTGGCGAGGCTGACGTCATCCACAGTACGTTGCCCGGCAAGAATGTCTTGAAGTTTTGGGTGGCTGTGCGTGCCGATGAGGAGGTGGTCATTCCTCCTTCTTTTGGCAACGACCGATCGTCGCAGTACCGCCGCCGCCCCGCAGACATCGCGGATTGCCTGCCGCCAGAGCTACTCCGGCGAATAAAACGGAACGCCCTGGAAGCAATAGACTTCGCGGAGCAGGCCCTCGCGAGCAAGAGAGCTCAAAGTACCGGGAGGCTGAGGCAGGATGGCAGCGGTGAGCTGAGCTGCATGAAGAAACTCGTCGCTCAGTTGGGCACGAAGGAGCTGCCTCCTCGGGAGCGCCCCAGCACTGCCTGGAAAGCTTGCGGTGACACGGTGTTTGCGCCCGCGGATATCGTGGCTCGGGGGTGCAGTTGCGGCTGCCTGGAGAAGTTCCCCGTGCACATGTCCGTCGATTGTTGCGGCTTAGGGCCCAGCAACGTGGCTCGCAAGACCAGGTTCAACGTAGAGTCAGAGGTCGCGCCAGCGCTGCTGCATGCGGCGAAGGGCAAGCTGCTGCGCGAACTGCGGGCGGGGTCTGTTCGCAACGAAGATGTGGTGCGTCTGAAGGTTCACGAGGACAACCTCGGTTGTGCTTCCATCGTGTGCAACATGTACACGTTCACTGACAGGGGTGCCCGTTGGCGCGTTGACTCCGACGGCGACTTCGCAACTGACGAGCACCGCATGCTGTGGACGCGTACTGTCGAACATGGGCATCCAGGGCAATGCGCTCAGCGCAGGCTGTCGAGACATTCGCATTGCTAGCCCGCACGTTAGCCCAGATAGCCTGGAAGCAGCCTGCCAGAGCGGAACGCTCCATGTCGTAACGGCTGCGCCGAGGAAAGATTATGCTACTCACATCACTCTGGAGCCAGAGGTGCACGCAGAGGGAGAGTATCTCGGCGTTATCCTTGAATGGGTTGGCAACCGAGTATACCAGCACGCTGCTCTTGTTCGCAGCGCTACTGCGGAGACTACTCTTGGGCTCGGCGCTCTGCGGGCTGCCTTTTCCATAGTGCAGCCTTGGTCTGGGCCGCCAGTCGCAGTGGGAAATGTGCTGAAGCATAGAGTCTCTCCATCGTCTGACTTCATCCAGTCGGTATTGCGCAGGCGCCGCATTCAGCTGTCGGACGATCAGAAGCGACGCATGGAGACCATCAACGCCTCGGACAATCACCACTTGGTCATCCAGGCTTACGCAGGTACTGGAAAGTCGCTACTTTTGGCTTTGCTGGTCGAGGCAGCGTTGGCCCACGTCGACAGACAGAATGGCGCAGTGGTGATCGTGACTCCTTCGCGTAATCTGCGTGACTCCATATTGCAAGTTCAGGATTTCCAAGACAAGGTGTTTGTGGCGGATGATCACGGGCCCCGGGTTGCTTGGCTTGGGCGACCTTCAGATGCCCCCGGGGCGTTGAGCACATGGGAAAATAAGGTTGCGGAATTGGTGCATGAACGGCTGCGCTCTCTGCGCGCAGAGGTGCACGAGCTGGAAGGTTTGCGTCTACGCCCTGCTTTTCAGAGTATCATGGAGTTCCGCATCTCCTGGAAGGACCCGCCAGCGGCCTCTGTTGTCGCGGTTGGGGGCGCTGAGTTCGCGGCGTCGGAGGAGTTCCGCTGCCGTGCTCGCCAGCGCGTGCTACAGATCTTCGCCGTCAAACAGAGAAGGGTGGAGCTCTGGGAGGACGTCATCACAGAAGGCACCAACGGTTATCTCACCGTGTCAACAATGGATTATTTCGTCAAGTGGCGGGCGGGAGCCGTTAAAGGATACCTGAACCGTTTGTTGGATCGCCTGGAGATCAGCCTGTTCTGCATGGGAGAGTTTGAGTCCTACGACGTTTCCCAGGTGGTAGCTGCCTTGGCGAACGTGTCTGCACAGACATTGCTCATGGTGGGGGACCAGCATCGGAGAGTGGAGAATGTCGGTGGCCGGCGTTCCCGCTCCACCTTCAGCTCCGACAGCGCGGTCGGCGCGCTGCCCTTCGCTCCGCGCGGCCTGGAAGGCGATGGCGAGGATTGCACCGCGATGGCAGTGAGCGTAGCTTAGCCCACGCCGTCTGCTCTGACAGGAAGCGCGGCCGTCCCTGAGGCCCGTCCGCGGTGCGAATGGTGTCAAAAGGCCGAGAATGCAGTCCTCGACGTTTGCAAAGGTGCGGCAAGGACGTCTGCGGGAGTTTGCCAAGCAGAAGAACGTTCAGCTCTCGTGGTGCTACGCTCGAGATGTGCCGCTGCATCCAGGAGATCGCGATCTGCCGAAGGAGAAATTGGACGCAAAGTTGTTCTCCCGGCTGAGGAGGCACGACCAGGAGACGGGCAACATTCCCAGCATTTACCCATTGGCCAAAGGCATGCCAATTCGGTTGACGGACAACGTCGATCGAAGCAGACAGCTGTACAGACACCGGAAGGGAGTGATCTACGGATGGACAATGGCGCCTGATTGCATGCCACAGGAGATCGAGGACGAGTTCATATTGGATAGGTTGCCCTTGGTTGTCTATATCCATTTCCCAGAAGCACAGTGGAGCATAGGGGAGCTGCCGACGGGCGCGAACCCGTTGAAGCGGAGATCCAGGACCTGGAAAGTCAACGAGCACACGGACATCGAAGCTCGGCGCACGGGCTTCTGGATGCTCCCCGACTTCGCGTCCACCGCTCACATGATCCAGGGGGCGACGTTGGAGGCGGCATTCGCGGACCTGCAGCATTGGTCCAGCAGGGCGTCCATGGCGGCTCAGATTGCTGCCTACGTATGCTTGTCGAGAGTGAAGCGGTTGCTGAGCATCTGCGTCACGCAGCCGTTCTCGACCTTTCTGTTCGCCCTGGGCAACCCTGTGGGGCCCGAGCGACTGGTGCGGAAGCTGTCTGGCCCGATCACAGGAGACGAGGCGATCCATGAGTGGAGTACGCTTGATGACGAGGCCGCTGAAGCTGAGAAAATGGACCCCGTGGCGAGGAAGCACCTGTGCGCCTGCTGCTACCTCAAAGGGAAGCAGGATTACATGCTCGACGCCCGCGACTTCGGCGTGAAAGCAGCCGCCGACTTCTACGAGAAGTACGTGTCGCAGGGGAGGTGGACGAGATGCCTGGACTGCGCGCGCCAGGTCGGCGCAATGCCTTCTCGGTCTGCGCGGGCGGGCGAGGCTTCCCACGGAATGCCCGACGGAAACGCTCCAAGGACAGTTCCGCCAGACGATTCAGTATGCAAGCGGCGCGTCGAACGTGATGACTGGAAGAAGAGCCTGATCCCGAACAGCCACGGGTGCTCTGCTTGCAAAAAAGTTGTTCATGCAGGCGCTTGGGGCACGAAAATTGTTAACCACCATCGGCAGTGCGATCGAGACCTCGCGTGCCCGGGCTGCGCAGAGCGATGGTTCGCGCCCGGCAAGTGCGACGCGCGCCAGTGCGAAGATTGCTTCGAGCACTTGGGCCGCCCCGCGTTCGACAAGCACGTGCTGTGCAACGCGAAGAGGCAGGGGAAGTCCCGCTTGGTGCGCCTGGACTGTCAGACGAAGCTGCGGTGCGGGAAGTGTGAACGGCGTATGAGCTGAAGTACTGGTCGAAGTCTGAACGCGATCATCACGCGTCTTCTCAGGGCACAACTCTGGTCTGCAAAGCATGCCGCGCGCTAGGGTTCCACCCGTGTGACTTGGAGACGCACGCGTGCCAGACGTGCACTTGCAGGTTCGGCGCCCGTAAGTTCAACCGAAAACTATTCAATAACCACAAGAATAGCAATCGCATGAAGCTACAGTGCAAGGAGCGCGTCGCTGGCACGGAAGAACGAGCGCGCCACCTGTGCGAAGCGCTGCAGAAGAGCAAGCGAAAGTGCAAGTGCCATTGCCGCATTCACCAGGCCAAATGCCCGCTGACCCCCGTCTTTTTCGGAGAGAAACGCTGGCCGGGCAGCGACGGAGCGATATCCGCCGACGACCAGAAGTTCTTGGACGAGTTGCAACCGTCTGGAATGGCGGAGCAAAGCCTGGGGACGATGAGCTACCGCGCGGCGCCCGTCGACCCAGATTCTTTACTGGCGACGCTATCTCTGGGTATTGTGAGGCTGGACACGGGATGTTGCCTCAATGGGTTCGGTGGTTCCTGTGCACATGGCTACGGCTTCGGTATCTATCCAATGGTGGATGTGCCTCTACTCATCTTCAGTGGCGCTTCGGGTGGGCTCTACTATAGGAAACATCTTGCTGGTGGGACTTGTATTCCACTCTGGCTGGAGCCCGTGCTTGGGTTCTCTGGTGCTGGTTACTGTACTCTGCGATGGTGCTGGTTACCCTGCTCAGGTGATGGTGCTGGTTACTGTAACTCAGTGATGGTTCATTGGTGGGAGTACCTTTGGATGCGCCGCTCAATATGTAATGAGTGGTATCGCTACTTGGGAGCTTAGGCAGTTGTATCCTTGGGTGTGGGCGCTACTTGGGTTCAGTGGATTCGTTCGGTGCCCTCCTCCTGTTGAGAGTCGTTCGAGTCCCCCCTCCTGGTATGAAGCGTTCGGGCCCCTCCTCGTTCTCGGAGTCGTTCGGCGAGAGGCCCGAACGACTCGCACAAGGAGGGGCCCGAACAATTCAAACCAGGGCGAGGGGGCCGGCCCGAGGTGGTCGCCGTTATTGTCTCTTATTCTTGGTGCTTGCTGGTTTCCTTGGGGTGTCAGGCAGTGAGCTCAGATGGTGTATGGTCTCTCCTCCAGGACTGGTGAGGTCAATACTGACCACTATGGATTTTACGCTGCTATACGAGAATACCTCTGGGTACAGTGAGGCTGGACACTGGATGTTGCCTCAATGGGGTCGGTGGTTCCTGTGTGCATGGCTTGGGCTTCGGTATGTATCCAATGGTGGATGTGCCTCTACTCAGCTTCCGTGGCGCTTCAGGTGGGCTCTAGTATAGGAAACATCCCGCTGGTGGGACTTGTATTGCAAACTGGCTGGAGCCCGTACTTGAGTTCTCTGGTGCTGGTTACAGTGCTCTGTGATGGTGCTGGTTACCCTGGCAGGTGATGGTGCTGGTTACTGTACTCAGTGATGGTTCATTGGTGGGATTACCATGTGATACAGCGCTCAATCAGTAATGGGTGGTATCGCTGCCCGTCGACCCAGACTCTGTCCACACGTTTGAGGGACCACCGATCGCCGAGATCTCTCGCTGCGCCGCTGCCTGAGCGCCTGAGCACCGCTGCCTGCTCTTCGACCTAGTCGACCAGGCTCGAAGGCCTGTGCGAAAACATGTGTGTCCTCTTCACAGTCCTCCTCCTCCGCCTCTGCCTCGTTTGATTCGTTTGATTTGTGTCCCTGGGATCTCGCTTTTCTGGGGCCCTGGTTCCTTTGCCGGTTCCTGTTAGCTTGCCTTCGGTGGTTCCTCCGATCTCGCCTTTGCTGGTGCCTGCCTTTTCTCTGGTTCCTATCGGGTTCAGTAGTCGTGCGGGCTCCTGGGATTTCACTACTGCTGGTTCCTGGGAGTCGTGACAAGGGACGGAGGTTCACAAGGGGGTGTGAGAGAGGCTAGGGTCCAGAAGAATTTTGCCATAAAGGGGTCGAAGGCATTGCGATTCCCTGACGATTTTCCGTAGCCATTGTGGCCCAACACAAGTAGGCACAATATATGCTCGGCCATTCTCCAGGAATCTCCCTGTGGCTGTGAGTTAGCTCCGCCTACAATTTACGCAGTGAGCTTAGCTCGGCACGGACGCTATTTTTCCAACACCGTAGTGCGTTCGGCATGGAGAAGCGCTAGGGACGGGGGCTCCTGCTCGCGGTGCACACTCGACCTCGCGCGCGATGGCTACTCGTAGTGGCGAGGAACTTCGGAGTGACTTGGATCGTGCGCTCCGTCGTGCACGCCGCGACCCCCCTCTTCGCAGCCGCTCCGATGATCGTCCACGGCCCCAGGAGGTGAAGCCCAACATCGATGACGTGCTTGCTCATGAACTAGACCTATGGAAGGCGGATCCTAACCCTTGGAACTTCTGGGAGTGGCGCTCTAGGACTGGGCGTTCGAAAGCAGCTTGCGCATCCCGTACCTCTGCACCTGCTGGTGCCAGGGGCCCCCCTCCTCGGAGGCGCCGGACCACCAGCGTGCCGCGGAGACGCATCCAGCGCAGGGCGCGCAGTCGTAGCCGCAGCAAGAGCATCCCAAGGGTACGTGGATATCCGCTGGCGAGTCGCCCCCGTTCCAGTACGCACACGATGTGCCCAGACAAGCCCGATGAGCGACTCAGCAACACCAAGAGCGCGACGAGACGTGAGCGTCGCCAGCTCTTGACGAAATCTCCGAGGCCACCGCCGACCGGGCTGATGACGTGGTTGGCGCGCAGGCCCACAGGGGTAGCCGTTCGCCACCCGCACCTGGCCCTGCACCTACTATGCAGGAGATGCACGCCAAGAGAACGGCGAGCCACGCGTTTCTGGACGCCCGTGCGAACTTGTTGGAGGAACACTTAAGAGAAGCCCGTGCGTTGAGTTCCGAACTCCGCGATGCCCACGCGGCAGCAGCGGTGGAGGAAGCTCGCGTGGGCAGCTCTTCGCACTCCCCTGTCCCCGTCCGCCGCCAGAAGCCGCAGCTGAGGACAGCGGCCACCAAGGACAGCACTAAGCAGACAGGGGCGTCTAAGGGCAAGCGTTAACTCCTCCGTCTGCTGATGACGCGGACTTCCGTGTGCCGCCTATTGTGGGTTCTACGGAATCAACTTTGCTTTTCTGGAGTGCCGCCCTCGGTGGTCGCCGTTCTTGTTTCTTATTATTGGTGCTTGCTGGGTGCCGTGGGGTGTCGGGCATTGGGCTCAGATGGTGCATGGTCTTTCCTGCAGTACTGGCGAGTGCAATACTTACCACTATGGCTTTTGCGCTGCTATACCGTTGGGTTCTGGGTGCGGGATGCTTTACTGGCGACGCTATCTCTGGGCACAGTGAGGCTGGACACGGGATGTTGCCTCAATGGGTTCGGTTGTTCCGGTGTACATGGCTTGGGCTTCGGTATCTATCCAATGGTGGATGTGCCTCTACTCAGCTTCAGTGGCGCTTCAGGTGGGGTCTACTGTAGGAAACATCTCGCTGGTGGGACTTGTATTCCACTCTGGCTGGAGCCCGTGCTTGGGTTCTCTGGTGCTGGTTACTGTACTCTGTGATCGTGCTGGTTTCCCTGCGCAGGTGATGGTGCTGGTTACTGTACTCAGTGATGGTTCATTGGTGGGAGTACCTTTGGATGCACCGCTCAATCTGTAATGAGTGGCATCGCTACTTGGGAGCTCAGGCAGTTTTATCCTTGGGTGTGGGCGCTACTTGGGTTCAGTGGATTCGTTCGGCGCCCTCCTCCTGGTGAGAGTCGTTCGAGCCCCCCCTCCTGGCATGAAGCGTTCGGGCCCCTCCTCGTTCCCGGAGTCGTTCGGCGAGAGGCCCGAACGACTCACACAAGGAGGGGCCCGAACGACTCAAACCAGAGCGAGGGGGCCGGCCCGAAGTGGTCGCCGTTATTATCTCTTATTATTGGTGCTTGCTGGGTTCCTTCGGGTGTCCGGCAGTGAGCTCAGATGGTGTATGGTCTCTCCTCTAGTACTGGTGAGGTCAATACTTACCACTATGGTTCTAACGCTGCTATACGAGAATACCTCTGGGTACGCTGAGGCTGGACACTGGATGTTGCCTCAATGGGGTCGGTGGTTCCTGTGTGCATGGCTTGGGCTTCGATATGTATCCAATGGTGGATGTGCCTGTGCTCCGCTTCCGTGGCTCTTCAGGTGGGCTCTAGTATAGGAAACATCCCGCTGGTGGGACTTGTATTGCAGACTGTCTGGAGCCCGTACTTGGGTTCTCTGGTGCTGGTTACTGTACTCTGTGATGGTGCTGGTTACCCTGGCAGGTGATGGCGCTGGTTACTGTACTCAGTGATGGTTCATTGGTGGGATTACCTTGTGCTACGCCGCTCAATCAGTAATGGGTGGTATCGCTACTTGGCTACACTGGGAGCTCAGGCAGTTGTATCCGTGGGTGTGGCCGCTACCAGGGTTCAGTGGATTTGTTCGGCGCCCTCCTCCTGGTGCGAGTCGTTCGGGCCCCCCCCCCCCCCCCTGGTATGAGTCGTTCGGGGCCCCTCCTCGATGTGTGAGTCGTTCGGCGAGGGGCCCGAACGACTCACACAAGGAGGGGCCCGAACGACTCACACCAGGGCGAGGGGCCCCAACGACGCACACCACCTGTATTCTTGACCAGGACGTGCACACTCTGAGTACCGTGATTCTACCCTTGCCTAACGGAAATCCTCAGATCTGTTCGAGGGGACCGATCTTGGAGGCGAGTTTCCCCTTGTGCTCCTCTTCCACCTCTCCCTCCTAACCTGCCGCCTGCTGCCCGCGCCCGACTTGATTGGCGAACCTGCCTCTCAGGTGCAGCTCAAGCCTGCGAGCCTGAGCAGGGTACTGACTTGTGCCCCGTGCGCTCCGAGCCAAGGAAAAAAAAAAGGTGACGGTGTACCGCCAGCGCCCAGTTGCAGCCAGTTCCGTGGGACGCTCACTGCGCAACTGGTCGGGAAAGATCGCTGGATCGTCGACGCCGTCGTCCATTGAATCGTCGTCGTCGAAGTCGTCGTCGTCATCGTAATCGTCGTCGTCGTCGTCGTCGCCGTCATCGTCTGAGACGTCGCCGTCGTGTGAGTCGTCAGACTCGTTCACGTGTATGACTCGACGACGACCGCCTTCTGTCTTGCCTCCCATCGCCTTCTCTCCCTCCTCCTCCTCCGAGTCGCCCTCCCTCGGCTCCCCCCAGAAGGAGGATGTGTAGGAGGATGTAAAAGGAGGCAGGAGACGCCTGGAACGCACGACGATCGGCATGCTTCGCAGGAGTAGTAGTAGTAGTAGTAGTAGTAGTAGTAGTAGTAGTAGTAGTAGTAGTAGTAGTAGTAGTAGTAGTAGTAGTAGTAGTAGTAGTAGTAGTAGTAGTAGTAGTAGTAGTAGTAGTAGTAGTAGTAGTAGTAGTAGTAGTAGTAGTAGTAGTAGTAGTAGTAGTCAGTAGTAGTAGTAGTAGTAGTAGTAGTAGTAGTATGTAGTGTAGTTCTGTAGTAGTAGTAGCTCTAGTTATAGTAGAAGTAGTTAGTAGTAGTAGTACTAGTAGTACTAGTAGTAAGTAGTAGTAGTAGTAGTAGTAGTAGTAGTAGTAGTAGTAGTAGTAGTAGTCGTAGTAGTAGTAGTAGTAGTACTAGTAGTAGTAGTAGTAGTAGTAGTAGTAGTAGTAGTAGTAGTAGTAGTAGTAGTAGTAGTAGTAGTAGTAGTAGTACTAGAAGCAGTAGGAGGAAGAGCACTAGCACTAGCAGTAGCAGTACCAATAGCAGTAGCCGTAGCCGTCGTCGTAGAATTAGTAGCGGTAGTACTAGTAGTAGCAGTAGTAGCAGTAGTAGCAGTAGTAGCAGTAGTAGCAGTAGTAGTAGTAGTAGTAGTAGTAGTAGTAGTAGTAGCAGTAGCAGTCGCAGTAGTAGTAGTAGTACCAGCAGGAGCAGTAGTCGTACTAGTAGTGGTAGTAGTAGTAGTAGTAGTAGTAGTAGTAGTAGTAGTAGTAGTCGTAGGAGTAGTAGTAGTAGCAGTAGTAGTAGTGGTATTACCAGTATCAGCGGTAGTAGCAAACGTGGTCGTCCACGTCGTCGTCGCACTAGTTGTCTCAGTAGCAGTGGCAGTCGCTAGAGCAGTGGTCTATATGGAAGTAATAATAGTAGTAGTAGTACTAGTAGTAGTAGTAGTAGTAGTAGTAGTAGTCGTAGTAGTAGTAGTAGTAGTAGTAGTAGTAGTAGTAGTAGTACTGGTAGTAGTAGTGGCCGTAGCACCATGACTAGACGTAATAATTGTAGAGGTAGAGGTAGTAGTAGTAGTCGTAGCAGTACTAGTACTAGAAGCAGTACTAGTGATGGTAGTCTTAGTAATTGTAATGGTAGTTGTCGTGGTAGTAGCAGTAATAGGGCTACTAGTAATGGTAGAAGTAGTAGTCTGAGTACTAATAGCAGCAGTAGTAGTAGTCCCGGTAGTACTATTAGCGGTGGTACTAGTAGCAGTGGTAGTGGTAGTACTAGTAGTAGTAGCAGTCGTAGTAGTTGTAGTAGTAGTAGTAGTAGTAGTAGTAATAGTAGAACTAAAACTAGTAGTAGTAGTAGTAGAACTAAAAGTAGTAGTAGTAGTAGTAGTAGTAGTAGTAATAGTAGTAGTAGTAGTAGTAGTAGTAGTAGTAGTAGTAGTAGTAGATGTAGTGGTAGTAGTATTAGTAGTACTAGTACTAGTACTAGTACTAGTAGTAGTACTAGTAGTAGTAGTAAGTAGTAGTAGTAGTAGTAGTAGTAGTAGTAGTAGTAGTAGTAGTAGTAGTAGTAGTAGTAGTAGTAGTAGTAGTAGTAGTAGTAGTAGTAGTAGTAGTAGTAGTAGTAGTAGTAGTAGTAGTAGTAGTAGTAGTAGTAGTAGTAGTAGTAGTAGTAGTAGTAGTAGTAGTAGTAGTAGTAGTAGTAGTAGTAGTAGTAGTAGTAGTAGTAGTAGTCGTCGTAGTAGTAGAAGTAATAGTAGATGTCTTTTTGGGAGCCGCTTGGAGGCCTCTTTGGGCGTCTTCGGGGCCTCTTGGCGGCCCCAGGGGCTTCTAGGAGCGTCTTGGGTGCCTTGGGAAAGCCTCTCGGGCCTCTTGGGAGCCTCTTGGATGCCGTTTGGGGCGTCTTGGGGGCCTCTTGGCGGCTCCAGGGGCTTCCAGGAGCGTCGTGGGTGCCTCGGGGGAGACTCTTGGGGCCTCTTGGGGGCCTCTTGGGGGCCTCTTGGAGGCCTCTTGGGGCCTCGTGGGGCTCTCTGGGAGGGGTCTGGGAGGAATCTTGGGGCCATGTGTCGGGCGATCGATCACAGATGAGGCGAGCACTTTTCTGCCTCCCCCCGTCGGGGCCAGAATCCTCGTGAGGGGTGTCGAATTTTAGCCCTCCCAGGAGTCGAAAAAGACCCCTCCAACGACCCGCGGGGCGCCCTCTCCAGGCCCAGGGGGAGGGGGTAGGGGGAGGGGTAAACCCCTCCCCGAAGGGGAAGACGGGGGGTTGAGCTTGGCCTCTCTTGGGCCGTCTTGGAAGCCTCCTTGGACCATCTTGGGCGGACTTGGAGGCCATCTTGGAGGTCATCTTGGGCCAACGTGGCCATCATGGAGGCCATCTTGAGCCGTCTTGGAGGACAAATTGTACAATTGAGGTCATTCCCGGGTGGCCGGCGGGACGGGCCGAAGCCCCAGGGTTTTTTTTATTTGTTTGAAAAAGAACCAAACCAACACCGAGAGGGTTCAGCACGCCAGGCACCCCTGCGATGAATCGACAGGGGGCGGCGGATCTAAGGGCCTTCGGCCCATCCCGCCACTGTGCCTGGGACCCAGGCGCAGTGGCGGGATGGGCCTAAGGCTCACAACCCAGAGGCGCTGGGTTGTGAGTTGTACGACTCTAGGATGTTCGTTAGGATGTCGCGGGAGGCCGAGGCCTTTTTGGGACCTCATGGGGGCCGACATGATTTATGATATGTATGTGTGTGTGTATATATATATATATATATATATATATCGGAGGTTGAGGGGTGAGGTCGCAGTCGAACGGAGACCCCCAACCGGGAAATCGTTTCGTTTCGTTCGTGTCGTGCGTGCGGGCGAGGCGAAGCTGCGTGGGCGCGCGAGAGGAATGAACCCGCCGTTGCTAGGGCGAAGTCAAGACAGATGTTGCTCCCTCGTCCGTCCGTCCGTCCGTCCGGCAGTGGCCCTAGCGGTGTCCCGTGGTGTCCCGTGGTGTCCGCCGTTGCTAGGGCGAAGTCAAGACAAATGTTGCTTCCCCGTCCGTCCGTCCGTCCGTCCGTCCGTCCAGCGGTGGCCCTAGCGGTGTCCCGCGGTTTCCCGTGGTGGCCCGTGGTGTCCGCCGTTGTTTAGGGCGAAGTCAAGACAAATGATCCTCCCCCGTCCGTCCGTCCGTCCGGCGGTGGCTCGCGGTGTCCCGCGGTGTCCTGTGGTTTCCCGTGGTGTCCCGTGGTGTCCGGTGTCCCGTGGTGTCCTGTGGTGTCCCGTGATGTCTTGTTGAGTGAGATCGATAGTGAGATCGATATTGAGATCGATGTGGTGCCCCGAGATGTCCCGTGGTGTCCCGTTGAGTGATATCGATAGTAGTGAGATCGCTAGTGAGATCGACAGGTGTCCCGCGGTGTCCCGTGTTGTCCCGTTGTGTGAGATCGATAGTGAGATCGAATCTGAGACCGATGTGGTGCCCCGCGGTGTCCCGTGGTGTTCCGTGGTGTCCAAAAAAGTGAGATCGATAGTGAGATCGATAGTGAGATCGACAGGTGTCCCGTGGTGTCCCGTGGTGTCCCGTTGAGTGATATCGATAGTGTGGTCGATCGTGAGATCGATAGTGAGATCGATGTGGTGTCTCGTGGTGTCCCGTGGTGTCTTGTGGTGTCCCGCTGAGTGAGATCGATAGTGAGATCGACAGGTGTCCCGTGGTGTCCCGTGGTGGCCCGTGGTGTCCTGTGGTGTTCCGTTGAGTGAGATCGATAGTGAGATCGATTGGGTCAGATGTTGGTTCCCCCTCTCCCCTCCCACAACTTCCTTATCACCCGAAGGGTGGTCGTATATGTATACGTACATAGACGCCTAGATGCTTTGCCCCAGCATCAGGGGGAGATCTGTCCAGCCCTCCTGGCAGGGATGTCCCCAGGCTTCGCAGCCAGGGAACCCCCTTCACTCCGTCCTGGCGACGTGCCTCGTGAGTTGCGGACCGAACGAGTGCGTGTCCCAGCCGCAGTTGGGCGGGAGGGCGGATGAATGATAAACGAGCACAGTGTGTTGCGTGCCCCACCCGCTGTTGGGCGGGAGGGAGGAGAAATGAACAGCAAACACTGTTAGGCGTGGACCGAGTACATCAGCAGCGCGGGGACGTGACACCCCGAGCCCGACTCGACGCCCGCACACCAGTTGGTCTGCACGGGAGTGGGCCGCTTGCGCAGAGGAAGGGTTCGGTGCCCAGTAAGGGGCGCCACGCGGACATTAGTTGGGATGCTGGCCGCACGAATCACAAGACACGTCCCGACAATTGAGCAGACCCACGCACCAGTTGGGATGCGGAGCCTGCGACAATGTGCACGTCGACATGCACAGCGAGACGGAAACCGGCGCGAACCCCCTCGAGACTGATTTTTTATCTCTATTTCTCTCTCTCTCTCTATCTCTCCCTATCTCTTTCACCCTCTCTCACCCTCTCACTGACCACCCTGCGCGAGCCTCCCGCCGCACAACCCATGCTTTCCCAGTGCTGCTCCCAATCCGGGACGGGCTCAACCCCAGCAAGCTGCGCACCGCACAGCCCGCATGCGCGGGCTGCCGGGCGGGGCATGCGCGCTTCTCTGGGACCGGTTGCTTCAGCTAGTCGCCAGATCGACACTTGGCCGAACGGCTTCGCCCTCCTCCTAAGTAGGTTATTTGGGGGCTGTTTGGGGGCCAAACTTGAGGCCATCTTGGTTGTTTTTGAGCTCTCCTCGGTGCGTTTGAGCCCAGCTTGAGCCATCCGAGAGTTCGGGGATTGTACATTTGGAGGCTCCCGAGGCTCTGAGGGTGCGTTTTGGAGCCCAGGAACCCCCGCTCTCTTTTTCGGTACGCGATGTTGGACCCTGGGGCAGGGGGAAAGGGTGACGGGGGACAACCAAATGTCTCACACGCCTTTTGACCCCAGGCAAGCGGGGGTCGGTGGATATGTACACATCTCTCGTCTCGCCCCCAATCCTTGACCCGGCACATCGGTTTGTTCGACGCTTGGGCCCACGGCCCTCTCGCAACCTTCCTTGGGGCCAGTTTTTCATCAGTAGTTTCGACGGTCTCGATGCCTCATGCTGGCTTCCAGGGGATGAACATTGCGACAAACTGGCCGCCTAGAGTTCTGTAGGCGCCATACGTTTAAGATATCATATCGGTGGTCGCGTTTTGCATGCAGCGAGCCTGCGTGTTCGCTCAGGCCACCGTGCTGTGGACAGCTCTGCCTGCTCCAGGCCGGCGTGTGTGGTGTCCCCGTCTTGCCTGACAATATTGTTGCTATGATAGTATTGAAGCCACCAATCTGTCTGTCTAGCCAGCTGCCTGCGGCAAAACTGCCAGAGCGCCAGGGAAGTACTCTGTGATGCGACGACCTGTGTGACACATCTCGCCTCCACTACATTAGGAGCTCTCACGGGGCTGACTCTCAGCGGGGCTTAATTGGGTCGTGTTGGCGTTGTTTGGGGCTCCCGTGGGGCAGTCGTGGGGTTCCTTGGGGCTCTCCTCGGCCGTCTCGGGACCCTCTTGGGCTGTACCGGGGCCCTCTTGGGACCGTCTGGGAGCAATCCTGGCCGTCCGAGGGTCTCTTGGGTCTTTCTGTGGGCAATATTTGAGCACTACCTGGCCGTCCGAGGGTCCCTCCAGAGGCACTCGGGCCAGCCTGGGGCTCTCTTGAGGCCATCTTCGGCCGTCTAGGGGCCCTCTTGGGGCTCTCAGTGGGCCCTCTGTGGCTGCTCGTCCCGCAGGAGAAGTCTAAGCAACGAACCCCTCCGAGCAGGACAAGGTCAAGGATGGAAGAACCACCCGGACCCGACAATTGGCGTTCACTAACGCCCTTGGGCGTTTACTAAACAGCCTTGCCCTGCTCGATTCCTTCTTTGGGCGCGTCTACTAAACGACTTCGCTTGTCGGGGTGGTTCTTATGGGGGTGGATCAATTACTTGCTCAACTTGAGGCTGTCCTCTCCACTGCTCGTGCAAACATCCCACCCTCCCACTCGCAACTTGCTCGCAAGACCTCTTAAGACCGTAACGGTGGGTACCAAATGGCACTTGGCAACGACACCGACGCCGACGACGACAGAGACAACGACGACGACGACGACGCCGCCGACAACGACTACGACGACACCGACGACGACTTCGACGACGACAACGACCACGACGACGACGCCGACGCCGACGACGACGGTGAAAAAAGCGACGACGATGACGCCGACGACGACGACGAAGACGACGACGACGACGACGACGAGGACGACGACGACGACGTCGCCAACGAAGACGACGACGACGAGGGAGGAGGGAGGGCAACAACGGCGACAAGGACGACAACGACGAGGGAGGAGGGAGGACGGCGACGACGCGAACGACGAAGAAGGAGGGAGGACGGCGACGCCGACGACGACAACGACGAGGGAGGAGGGAAGACGACGACGCCAAGACGACGACGACGGCGACGAAACAGGAGTGACAACGACGAAACGCCGACGAAGACGACGAGGGAGGCAGGACGATCACGGCGACAACGACGGAAACGACGACGACGCCAAGACGACGACGAGGAAAGACAGAGGACGGCGACGGCGACGACAGCGACGACGACGACCAGGGAGTAGGGACGACGGCGACGACGACGACGACGCAATAGCGCGCGCGCACACTTCTGTTGAAAATCAGTGTTACGAAGCCCTGTATTTTTTATTGTCTTTCGTACACTCGATTTTGAAATCCTTCCGACACCGTCGGTTTTTTTGTTGTCTAAGGATTTCGGCATGCGCGCGCGACAACGCGCGCGTGTGCACTTCGTCAATTGTTTTGCAGAAGATTCTCGCGACGTCACGCGCAATGGCGTTCGAAATATTTCGACATGCGCGCGCACGAAGCCCGTTTGGTATTGTTTGTTTTGACAATGTTGGAACATACGTTTTCTTCGTCCCAATGCTTTGCAGAACATTTTTGAGCACTTATGATTTATTGTAAACGAGTGTGCGCGCATAGTATGTTTTGCAGATGATGGCGGGGGGAGCCGATACCAATTTGGCTGGGATAGTATGAACCCACCAGTAGGATGGGCATTGGGTCAGAATCCAATGTGTTTTACATAGGGGGTCTTCAACCCCGGGGGGGAAGGTGGTAGAATTTATTTCCTTGCTAGAAAGGAGAATGCGTTGACCTCTACAAGGGGCGGACGGGGGGCCAGGATAAGAGGGGAGGAGGGGCGCACTGCCTCCTCCCTTTCCTCCTCCTGGATCCTTGTCCTGCTCCTCCCCCCCCTCCACCTGGAGGCCCCCCAAAACGGCCGCGCACGTTCCAGGACCTCGGCCATCCTCATGCCACCCCCGCCTTCCCCGGCCTCCCCCTGCCTACCTCCCCCCGCCCCCCTCTCTGGACGCGCGGGCCGTCAGGCCCGCGGACAAGTTGCCGCCCCCGTTTCGTCTCCCCTCTTGCCAAGGGCTCCCCCGAGGGCGCGAAGTTATTCGCGCTTCGCGCTTCGCGGTCCTCGTTTCTCCTCCCCCTCCTCCTCGTCCTCCTTTTGTCCCTTTGGGGGGGCGGCGCGAGAGCGCGAAGTTATTCGCGCTTCGCGGAGCGCGAAGCGCGAAGTTGGGAGCCCTAGCTTGCAGTCGCCCTCGTTCCCGCTTCCCCCCCCCCCTCGTGGATCCGCGCTGCGGGATGCCGCCCCGGAGCTCCGACGCCCGTGCTTCCGCTCGCAGAGTCGACCCCGAGAGGCCCCATACGGTAGGTTTGCGTCGTGTCGACCAGCGGCGACCCCAGCGCGGGCGTTCAAGGTTGAACGCCGCCGGCGACCCAGAATCGATCGATGTTGAACGATCGGACGTTGCGGCAGCGGCCGATCGTTCAAGGTTGAACGATCCCTGCGGTGTCAAAAACCAACGCTGGGGTCGGCACGACACGAACCTGCCGTAGGGGCCCGGCGAGGAGGGCCCCGCAGATCGAAGCTCGCCGGTGATCTCCTGTTGCTGTTTTTTCAACGGCACCGTAACGGGTACTTACTAACGGGTACTTTGAGATTTTGCCGAACGTTGCCACTTGAGGGCCTTTTTCTTGCATTGCAGCTTTGCCCACATCGGGAAGGGTTGGGTTCGCTGGGTCACTGGCCAAAGTACCCGTTAGTGGAGTCCCCGTTTGAGGGGCGCTGATTTTTGCCGTGCAGGGAGGAGAGGTGCCAAGACGTCCAAAGCGCCCCCCCGCTCTTGGTGGGCCCTGGAGACGACAGGGCCGTTTTGTTGCCGGTTCCGTTTTGCCGTTTTTCTGCCGGTTCCGACGCCGTTTTTTACCGGTTCCGTCGCCGTTTTTGACCGGTTCCGGCTCCGGTTCCGATCCTGGAGCCGTTTTCTTTGCCGTTTCCGGTGGCCGTTTTTTTGCCGTTTCCATTTTCAAGGGACATTTTTTTGGAAACGGTGGAAAAACGGCCCTGCCGTTTCCGGGGCCCACAAAGCCCCCGCCCCCCCCCGCAGCAGGCCACCACGCGCTCCCAACGGCGGCGGCGCCCAACGCCCACGAGTTCGCGGCTGGCACTCCGATGCCCTCCGTGCAGCAGACGCTGGACGAGATGGGCGCCTCCAGGGGGGGCGGGGGTAGACGGGATTGGGTCATGCCAGTCCGCCCGAACCCAGACCCTTCGGATCAACAAAAATCCCGAGGATTACCCGACCCCGTCTACACTTGAGGCGACTACTAATGTGAACGCCTCTTACAAAATGAGTAATTGCGACGCATGCAGCACTCGGGAAGGCGATACAAAGTCGGGCCCATGCACGTCGCGCACCTGCGCAACATGTAACGGGGGACACAACTGGAGGGGGAAGAGCTGGAGGAGGAAGAGTGAGAGGAGGGCAAGAAGGAATGCGAGGCAATAGGGAGCAAGGATGGTGAGAGTAACAGCGACATGCGCTACATCTGCTCGGTTCACCCGCGCTGCCGCTTCAGGTGGCGGGCGCCTGAGGACCTGAGGACAGCGTGTGATGCAACAGCGCCGCGTGCAGTGCTGACTGAGGTCAGCCACCCGGGGAGCAGAGCAGCGAGGTTTAGGTGCGTGTGGTCCCCGACTCCGCTGGACCTCCCAGGAGCCCACGAAGGCGGTGACAGTTGCGCAGTTCGCAGCCATCCAGGGTGCAGCGAGGTCTCGTCGGGGTGCGTGGCCCCCGACTCTGGTTGGATGTCCCAGGAGCCCACGAAGGCGGTGAAACTTGCGCAGGTCGCAGCTTCCCCGTCTGCAGCAAGCTCGTCTGTGTGCGCGTGGCCCCTGACTCCGCTGGACCTCCCAGGAGCCCACGAGAGCGCTGATCGTTGCGCCGTTGGCAGCCACCCAGCGTGCAGCGAAGTCACGTCTTGGCGCGCGCGGCTCCCGAGTCCACTTTACCGCCAAGGGCCCACGAGAGTGGCGACGGTTGCGCAGTTCGCAGCTTCCCAGAGAGCAACGCGCGAGGAGTCGGGAAGAGGGGGGAGGAGGAGAGGAGCGGTGAGAAGTGGAGACCACGTTTGTTGTGTGTTTGTTTCTCCTCTGTTTCCGAAGCGAGAATCCCAAACAGGAAGGTTGGGAACAACTATTTATTGGCGGGAGCTTGTTTGTAGCGTTTGTATGCCTGTAAGTTTTCGCTGGGCTTCTGGAATGTCAAACACCTGCTCACGATGAAGAAGCTTGTCCTGGGGAACAGGGGTCCAGAACCCTGGGGGGGCCCAGCCTTGGAACATCTTGATATCGGAGTTTTGGGAGCGGAGCCCTTTCGTGACATTTTGTTGTTGAACTCGCACTCTTGAAGAATAGTCGCTGCTAATCCCCTTTACCGGTGCACAAATCGTTTTTCAGGGCTCGCACCCTGGTTTTTATCATGAGAAGTGTTCCTGCTCAAACTGCGGTGCTGCCCCCCCTGGCTACAACAACGGCTCCCGCATACTTTTCCACAGACTGTCTCCCTAAATCGCGGTATCGCGCGGGATATTTGATCTGCATTTGCGCAGGGCTCGCGCGTTCGCGTTGGACTCCTCGCCATTCATTCAAGCGCCGCTCTTTCGACACCCAGGAATCACGCTCTGGCGTTGGCTTCTCTCACGATTTACTTGGAAGTCGCGCCATCGCTCGACACTTCCTCGCGACTCATGCAGTACGCACGCTTCAGCAGCCGCCTGCTCGACCTGGCCGCTTGGGCCCGCCTTTCCGACCCGCCCGCTAGGGTCTGCCCGCCCGATTTGCTCGTCTGATTCTGCCACCTGTTGCCTGTTCCTGGTCGCCCTCCTCATTTCTCTTTTGCTCTATCCTTGTCCTTCCCCCTTCCTTGCGTCCTCTCTCCCCCGGTAAACATAGCATTGTTCAGTTAAAGTGTTTCTCACGGGGCATGCACGCTGTTTTTGGCAAGGGGAGGTCAGGTGTCACTAAGCTGCGCCGTTGCCCCCCCGACTTGCAACAACAACGGCTCCCGTCTGAGACCTCCTCCCTTTGTATTCCTAGACCGTGCTCTTGCGCGGGAGTTCCTCACAATTAAAGCAGAAATCAGACGCCGCGCCCTCGACACTCAGGATTCACGCTCTGGCTGTGGATCTCCTCACGATTGATTTGGGAATCGCGTTATCGCTCGACACTTCCTTGCGATTCATGCAGGACGCACGCTTCAGCAACCCGCCTGCTCGACCTTGCCGCCTGGGCCCACCTTCCCGACCCACCTGTTAGAGTCTACCCGCCCGATCTGCCCGTCTGGTTGTGCCACGTGTTGTCTGCTCCTAGCCCTCCTCCTGCTACTCTTCTCTCTCGTGTTCCATCCTCCTCCCCCTTGTCCCTTCGTTTCATCCGTCCTCTCTTCCCCTGCCTTCGGGGCTGCACGAAGTACCCGTTGCAGGTAAGAAATATATACCCCTAAGGGGGTACGATCAGAGACAAGGGTCGGTATCGAGGGTTTGGGATTTACGTTTTGAATCTCACGCGAGCAGGTAAGAGCGAAAAGTCTTAAACTGATTGTTGTCGTTGCTGTTGTTGTTGTCTGTCTGTCTGTCTGTCTGTCTGTCTGTCTGTCTGTCTGTCTGTCTGTCTGTCTGTCTGTCTGTCTGTCTGTCTGTCTGTCTGTCTGTTTGCATGTCTGTCTGCCTGTCTACCTGTCTGTCTGTCTGTCTCTGTCTGTCTGTCTGTCTGTCTGTGTCTGTTTGTTTGGTTTGTTTCCATCCTTTTTGAGACTCTTGGAGGCGTAAGTCACCACGGCCAAATCCGCTTCGAAATATGGGTCAGGATGTGCCCCGGGAGGATCCAGTGACAAATGTTGGGCGGCTTTGGACCGTTTTCACATTGGCCCCTGTTGAGAGACGGAGTGCCTCTGAGTGGCCTTCTCTTCCCCTCCCCCCTGCGGCCGCCCCCTCTGCCTTCTTCCCACTCTTGCATGGTGGCCGATTCGCTCTTCCGTTTCCTAGCACTATCGTTGGTGCAGCCGACTCTGCCTCGCCGCGGACGAAACAGTTCAGAGGCGGAGTAGGTTACCAGCCTCGAACGTATCCTTATCCCTAAGATTGACACGCCATAAGGCGATGACAATCTTGGGGATTCGCCCTCAAAAAATAAGGGAATCCCTAAGATTGGCATCGTGATGAGGAGATGCCCAGCATAGGGATAGTGATATGTTCCTGGCTGGTAAGTAGGAGCATCGCGCCGCGTCGCTGATGCATCGGCGGTGCGGCGCGATCCGAGGCCCCACGTTCCCCCTGTAGGGGCCGCCGATGCACTGTCGGTGTGCGGGCCCTGCGCTGGGACGCGCCGACCTCCTTTGCTTTCTTAGAGGGCGTCACAAAAAAAACACAAACAACAATAAAAACATCTTTGAGGGCGTGACAGTTTCTACAGTCCCTCGACCCGCGCTGTAGTGTCCATGACTTGATCCAGCTTTCGCTGGGGATCTGTGGCGTTGTCTGGATGTATCCGGATTTACCCTGCTTCTTACGGATGTGTCTAGACTTATCTGGGTTAGAGACAATGTTTTTATCCGACCAAAGGATAACACGTGTTACCCCCCCGTGCCCCCGTAATGGTATCGCCCCGGACCAGTGCAGCGCGCGATCGCGGGCAATGTGAGGTTTGTGGCGCATGCAGGCACTACTAGTGCCGCGGTGAACGCGGGCGTGCAGTATGTTGTACGCAGGCTCTGCGGTGTACACGGGCGTTTTGGCGCACACATCTGGCGCTGCAGCAGCAGATATGGTTTACACAGGCATAGTGGGTGTACGTCAGCATTGTGTGCCACAAGCCCTGTGATGTACACAGGCGCCGTGATGTACACAATCGCTGTAGCGCGCAAAGTCGCTATGATGTAAGCATGCGTTGTGGGCTATACTGTACTCACGCATCTCTTCCTACACTGTTTCTCCTCCTCTTTTTCCATGTTCGTCCTCGTCGTCGTCTTCCTTGCGCGTAAAGGACGCGGGCATTGTGGTGTACACAAGCACCGTGGTGTTCACTGGCCTTGCGGTACACACAAGCGTTGTGTTCCACCTTCGTTGTGGACTCAACATGCCCAGGCGTTCTTAGGGCCAGGAAAGTACATCACATATCACAGATCGGATCTGATACATTCGGACCCCTGCGATTTCCCGGACGCTGGCCCCGTCGGGGCCGTAAACGTTTACATAAGTTCTGTCGTAAACGCAGGCGCAGTGGTACACGCGGAAGGGTGTTGAAACAGCAGTTGTGGTGTCAATAGTCGTAAGCGATGCAGTGCCGGCTGCCGTGGTGTACGCAAGCGCTGCGCTGTACATGGGCGTTTTTTTCATGCTGAGAAGTTTGGTTGCCATCATGGCGTGCATCTTGGCAGTGCTCCTGGAGAAAGAACGCGGGCCCCGAGCTGTCGACCCCATCGTGGGTTCCTTTGCTCCTCCTGTTCATGCCGGTGCTGCTGTTCCTCTTGCTTCTCACGCGTGTATTCCCTCGGCTGACGCTGCTCCGCGCGCCCCCAAGCCGCGTGGTGTTTACGGGCGCCGTGGTGCGCGCAGTTGCCATGACGTGAGCAGTCGCTAAGGCGTGCACAGGCGATGTGGGCCCAACGTATCCGAGCGTTGTTTGGGCCAGATCGTATTCACAATTAGTTCAGATATTGGATTTGATACGTTCGGGCCCCGAGTGATGTTCCAGAGTGTGGTTCCGTCTGTACCTTCCGGTGTACACAAACTTCGTGGTGTACGCGGGCGTGGTGCACAAAGGGGGTGCTGAAACAGCAGCGGTGGTGCACACGGGCGCCGTGGTGTGCACAAGCAGTGTGATGTGTACAGTCGCCGTGGTGTACACACGCACACCATTTTTGTAGCAGCCTTGGCGCACAAAGAGCATTGTGATGTACAGAACCCGCGCTGTGTGTGCACAGGCGCTGTTGGCTTGGACGGCGACGACGGCAACGACGACGACGACGTAGGCGGCGCGTTTCGGGGGTTGCGCGCCGCGGATCCTGTTCCCCCGCCCCCCCACAAGGTAACACGTTACTTGTCAGGAATATAATTCTTTACGCTTCGCGTATCCCCACCAGCCCATCTCACAGCAGCAACTCTTGCGAAGCATGCCGACGTCGTGTTTTTCAGGCGTGTGTCCGCTTGCCCCGGCATATCTCCCCTGTTCCTCCTTCCTCCCGCCTCCTTGTACATCCTCCTTGTGGGGGGAGCGGGAGAAGGACGAGGCGGAGGAGGAGGGAGAGAAAGCGCTCCTCGTGATTTGAGTCGTTTGGGGTTTCTCGTCCTGGTGTGAGTCGTTCGGGCCCTTCTTCCTGGTGTGAGTCGTTCGGGCTCTTCGTGGTGTGAGTCGTTCGGGCTCTTCGTCCTGGTGTGAGTCGTTCGGGCTTCTCGTGGTGTGAGTTGTTCGGGCCCCTCATCCTGGTGTGAGTCGTTCGGGCCCCTCCTCCTGGTGTGACTCGTTCGGGCTCCTCGTGGTGTGAGTCGTTCGGGGCCCGCGTCGTGGTGTGAGTCGTTCGGGCTCCTCGTGGTGTGAGTCGTTCGGGCGCCTCGTCCTGGTGTGAGTCGTTCGGGCCCCTCCTTGTGGTGTGAGTCGTTCGGGCTCTTCGTGGTGTGAGTCGTTCGGGCCCCTCGTCCTGGTGTGAGTCGTTCGGGCTCCTCGTGGGGCCTCTTGGGGGCCTCTTGGAGCCTCTTGGGGCCTCTTGGGGGCCTCTTGGGGGCCTCTTGGGGGCCTCTTGGGGGCCTCTTGGGCCTCTTGGGGCCTCTTGGGGGCCTCTTGGGGGCCTCTTGGGGGCCTCTTGGGGCCTCCTGGGGGCCTCTTGGGGGCCTCTTGGAGGCCTCTTGGGAGCCTCCTGGGGGCCTCTTGGGGCCATCTTGGGGCCTCTTGCGACCTCCTCAGTAGCGCAAATGAGCGCTGCCCCCTGAGAAGGACAACGTGAGCCCAAAACTTTTGTAACATCGATGATTTTGCTGTGAAGGCAGATGAGCGCGGCCCCCATCAGAAGGCCAAAATGGGGCCGAAACTGTAGTAAAATCAATGATTTTGGCTTCGAAGAAGAGGAGAGGGGCGTAACTCCGCCCCCCCGTCGGGGCCAGAATCCTCGTGAGGGGTGTCGTTTTTTTAGCCCTCCCAGGAGTCGAAATGGGCCCCCCTGACGACCCGACGGGCTCCTTCTCCAGGCCCAGGGGGAGGGGGTAGGGGGAGGGGTAAACCCCTCCCCGAAGGGGAAAAAGGGGGGTTGAGGACAGAGAGAGCTCGCTAAACCACTCACGCCCCAAGGGCTGGTGGGACTGGTCTTTTAACCTCCTGGCTTGATCTCCGCAAGCATCGTCAAGACTTTCTGGATACTCGGGCCCCGCTTGGGCGGCCTGTAATGGTTCTTCCCAGACCTGGAGACGCCAGGGTGCCTTTCATCGTGAACGAACATGCGACTGGAGATTTGGGACATTGGCCTTGGGGGGCCTTCGCCAGACCCTGCAGGCCTTCTCGAAACCCGACTCGGAATGAAACGTTTGTTTCGGGGAAGGGGTCAGACGTCCGGGGTCAGGGGGACGCAGGGTAACGGGATCAGACGATACAGGTGTCGCGAGGATTCATCATAATTGTAGCTTTGACGAGTACTACGCCCCCTGAAGGTGAAGAAGGGGTTGGCAAGACAAATTTGCTAAACCACCTATGCCCAGAGGGATGGTGGGATCAAGGTATCGATGGGCATCAAAAGCCCATCCCGGCGGAGCCCTTGGGCGGGCCCTTCCCTTTCGCCCTCGAGGCAGTCAGGGCCCTTCCTATGTGGCCCAAACGATCCCACCCTTTGGGCGTGATGGGGAGGATGATTATGAGACAAATCATGAAGGCCTCGCGCGGAGTTGCATGTTCTTGAACAGTGGGAAACCGACCCCAGCCCCACAACTATGGATTTTGCATGTCAGAGTTTTGCATTTACGGCGAATTAGCGTAAGTGTAGGCGCCCTGCCGGCGAGACCACTGCCAGCTGGCGCAGAGGGGGCCTCGCGCGTGCGGCGACGTCCTGGGTCCGCTCGACGCGGCCGCGCCCGCGCCGGCATTCCCAGGGCGGCGCGTGCCAAGGCCGCGGTTCGCAGTTTGAGGCGACGGCGGCGCTGCCCCTCGCGCGGCATCGCCGCTGGTCCACCTGGGGGCTCCCGCGCCCGCCTCCGTCGCCCCCTCTTGGCCCCGCCGGCGGAAAAATACATCGGGAGCGTTTCTCTCAAGGCACTTGGTCCAATATAATTTTTTCGCGTTTATATTGACACGTTTTGTGTTTATATAAACTTTTCGGGTCTGTCCCGCGCGAGAGTTTCTGCTTCGGGCAAGTCTAGAAACATGTTTTATTGAGTTTATGTATACATCTTTTTTCGCCTGGTGCCTAAACTTTGTTTCTGGGGTGGATCTAAGCTTTTCGATACGCGCCCGTGCGGGGCGGGCACGGGGCGCCGAATGTTTTTTTTGCCAGCGCCGCCAAGGGTCGATGCGCCCGTTGGTTTTTGTCCCGGCACGAGCGCGCGAATGTCCACAATGATTTTGGACGTGGACCGCGTGCCAACACAAGGAAACGCCAAGTTCAAGCGCCAATGAGCATGGCAGCAGCGCGCCGTTCGCGTTGAATGTCGCGGCTTTGTCGTTGGCTGACCGTCGAGCAGTTTCCGCTCTCAGTTCGCGCGTTGTTTGACGGCCCCATTGGTCTAAAGTTCCTCATGTGGTGGGCGGGGGGGGGGGGGGCGTTTTTCATTTTCATGTGTTCATAGCAAGTCCACAAAGCCGCCCCGTCAGAGCTGGGTCGACACGTTGGCGCGGCGATGCTCCGACGCGTGGTCTCAACTTGCCGCGCGAGGCCTCCGGAAATTTCTTCATGAGAGAACAACAGATCGGACATTCAGGGCAGTGTCAACAGGGGAGGTGCTCAGAGGGGGGCAAACAACAACCCCCAATTGCCCATCCGTCGCTGACGGGGGGGCTGATAGCACACCCCGCTCGGGAACGTGCGATCGCCGATTCCAGGTCGATGTCCCTCCCCCCTCCCAGGAGCCAGCTCCCCCCAATCGCCCCCCCTCAGAAGAGGAGGGCCCGGGTCCAAATGCGAACGAAACGACGCATGCTCAATTCCCCCCAAACTTTCCTTTTTCAGAGGACGAGAGTCCATATCCAAATGCGAACGAAACGACACATGCTCAACTCCCCCAAGCTTTCCCCCGCAGAAGAGGAGAACCCATATCCAAATGCGAACGAAACGACGTGACTATGCTCACGTCCCCCTAATCGTCCCCCTGTCAAAGGAGGAGAATCCAGATCCAAATGCGAACGAAACGACGTATGCTCAGCTCCCCCCACACGTTCCCCCTTCAGAGGCGGAACGCCCAGATCCAAATGCGAACGACACGACGCATGCTCAGTTCCCCCCAATCGCCCCCCTTTTCACAGGAGGAGATTCCATGCCCAATTGCGAATGGAACGACGTATGTTCAGCTTTCCCCAATCGTTCCCTCTTTGAGGAGGAGAATCCATACTCATTTGCGAACGAAGCGACGTATGCTTAGCTGTCCCCAGTCGTTCCGCCTCAGAGGAGGAGGATCCATATCCAAATGCGAACGACACGACGCATGCTCAGCTCCCCCCCAATCGTTCCCCTTCAGAGGAGGGGGATCCAGATCCAAATGCGAACGAAACGACGTATGCTCAGCTCCCCCCACTCGTTTCCCCACAGATGAGGAACATCCATATCCAAATTCGGACGAAGCGACGTATGCTCAACTCCCCCCATCGTTCCCCCTCAGAGGAGGGGAATTCATATCCAACCCAGTCGTTCCCCTTCAGAGGAGGAGAATCCAAATCCAAATGCGAACGAAACGACGTGTGCTCAGCTCCCCCCAACCGTTCCCCTTTCAGAGGAGGAGAATCCAGATCCAAATGCGAACGAAACGACGTATGCTCAGCTCCCCCACAATCGCTCCCCCTCAGAGGAGGAGATTACATCTCCAAATGCGAGCGAATCGGCGCATGCTCGGCCCAGCCGACGCGTGTGCGATTTGATGTGGATTCGCTCAAGCGGGAGGCCGTCTCTCCGATAGTACGTACGATCCGCAAGAGCAAATTATGCACAAACCGAATCGGGCAGCGACTCGATTACAGGACCACTGACAGCAGTATGCGCAAGTCTCGTCTCGGCACGAAGTCCGAAAGGGCCGCGAAGTCCGTACATTGACGAGGAGGAGAGAAAGGAGGAGGAGGAGGAGGAGGAGGAGGAGGAGGAGGAGGAGGAGCATGACCATATGACTAAGTCAATCCAGCCACATCTATATCTTGCGCCTGGAGGCCTTCTCGGCCCTGCTCAGGACCTATGGCCACGAGCCCTGGGAGATTCGCCGCAGATACTCGGCCCTGGTGGGAGTAGGGGGCGTTACACACACACACACACACTCTCCCGAGGGCCAGACGTTGTTGGGATCCGAACATGCCACAGCTGACACAATATAACAAATCTGCAGGTCTCCGTGATACTGCATCTTGTGATTGGGATGGGCAAATCCACCAGCAATGTGCAAGGCGGCAGCAGGAGGCTTGCGAGCGATAACGCCGGTATAGCTCAGGGGAGAGAAGCACGGGGTCCCGAGCCGGGCCGTCCGCGCGGCCCCAGCCGCCGCTCCTCCACACCTGGTGCACCTGCTCCCGGTGCTGCCCACTGGGTGGGCCGAGGCAAGAAGGGCGAGAGCGGCAGCAGCAGCAGGGAGAGGGGGAGGGGCGGGAACGGGGGGCCTCTTTTCACCAACCCCGAACCCCAAACCCTAAACCCGCTCCCTCCCCATCCCCTGCACCCACGGAGTCGAGGGTCGGCGGAAGATCAGCGCCAGCAGGCCGATCCGTCGGCCGAGGGCCCCGCGTGGCCCAGCGGTCCTCGGCGCGAGTCGGCGGAAGAGCAGGGCGAGGAGGTCGGCAGATCGGTCGAGGGACCTCGAGCGGCCCTGTGATCTCTCACGCTCAGGTTGCGGCCCACTGGCCCGCTGAATACGCATCCTGAGCAGGCGAGCCACCCTCTCGAAGCAGGACCTGATGTCGAATGGCCTCGGGCAAACGGCCCTTTGCGGCGCCGCCTGACCTGCAATCTCGTCTGCAAGCACATTCCCTGCCACCATCCACCGCGGAGCTCTCCCTTCACGATGTCGGTGGCCGAACGGCGGAAATGTACAAACAGGACTGTGATGGAATCGCCTCGGCTGAGCCACCATGCATCTCCGAGATCTCACTTGCGAGGATGTATCGCGCGACAGCGTGAGCCTTGATGCGAGCTGCATCTTGGACCTTTCGTGGCCACTGGTCTTCACAAGCCCTCTTGTGCGCCTTGTGCGCGGAAACTCTTCGCTAGGAAACTTTTTTATTAAAAATAGTACCCTTCTCTTGAGCAGGAACCCCAAGCGTGCCCACACGTCGGCATCTTCACCTGCGGGGGCCTCGAGCTTCCTACAGCAAAGCCCTTCGACGGCAGGCTCGCAATCGGAGACGAAAGCTACGGAGCCCGTTGCCATCCACGCGGCCAAAATCAGCGCATTGAGCTCGCCTCGAGCAGCAATCTGCCTGGGCCCTGCAAGAGGCCTCGCACAGTCGAGGCTAACTGCAGCGCTGGCTCCAACGCCCTCATGAAATCTACTGCGACGCCCACTCGGCGAAAAAAATGGGTTGCTAGTGCCTGGACCGCCATTCGAGTCCCCAAAGGCAAACAAACGTTGCCTGCTCAGAGCCGCTTGCGATGCAGCTTTCGACAGTCGTTTTCCCCTCTAAGTCCTCGGTGCCGATCCAGCTCTCGACGTCGCTCGGCGCTGGCACAGCCGTCCTTGTAGCTGGCATGAGCCTTCGCAGCCAGAAGCCTTTGTCGGCCTCTCCTTGTGCGAGGGCCTGTGGGACCAGCTCGCTCGAGTCCGCGTACGGGTCCTCCTCCTCGTTGCACTCACATTGCCATATCCTGCGCATCATGTCCTCTGGCGCCTTCCGACACGTGGGGCACACGACACCACTTGCATGTTTGCTCACCTCGTCCTTCTTGCGCTTCCTTGGCCAGCATCCCCCCGCTGCACATGTGAGCATGACCTCGGACAGCCTGCGGCCATACACAGGTATAGCCGACAATTTCTGCAACAGGGTGGAAGGAGGTGCAACCCACCCCCTGCTCCAGGCCAGCTCAACAGAAATGTCGGCTTGCCTTCTGCCACAGGCCGTGCTTCAGCGTTTGCTTGAAATCTGCCAAGAACCCGTGGTGTGAGCCCAATGCGGCAATCCTTCGGTACACCTCATCGTCGAAGTTCCACGTGTCTCCCGCAGCTGGATGACTGGCAAGTAGGTCCCAGGCAGTGGCCTGCTGGGGGTCCCAGCCCGCCTCCATCAGGTGCAGGATGGTGGCTGTCAGGGGACCCCTTACGTGCCGAACCCGCCGCCCCTCGGGAGCTCCTGCATGTGGCGGTACACTCTGTCCCATGCATGTCGCGCGCTTGGCCGCAGCCCTGGCTCCTCGCGCCAGGTGCACAGCCACAGGTCCAGCGTTTCGGCGGGCAGCTTGGCCGCGGGGTCCAAGTCCCCCTCGCGCAGCGCCAGGAGGGTGGTCAAGCAGCGGCCGCGCGTGGGCGCCGACAGCGCCACGTCCATTCGTCGCCGCGCCTGGGTCATCCTGCCGCCAAAGGCGCCGTAGGCCTGGTGCCCGTACACCCCCGCGGCCTGCGCGCCCTGCTTCCCAAGCCTCCCCGTGTTGCGGTACTCCTTCGACACGAAGGCGTATTGCCTGACCTTGCCGCGCACAGCCTTGTGCTTCGCGTCCCTCTTGACCTTCGTTTCGCGGGCCATCCGAACACCTCCTCCCATGTCGACCCCCAAGTAGGAGGCCTGCTTGACGGGCTGGATAGAGTAACCAGCCAACTCCACTCGGCGTGCATCCCACTTGGCGTTCGGAACCGACGAACACACGATAACTGACTTGGGTGCCGCTCGCAACTGCTTTGCCCTCAACTCATCCCACGTCTCAATAACACTTGCTGCTAACTCTCTATGATCTCGAGCCTCGAGCCGATTGGGACAAGTCGCCAATCCAAATGCGGTGCCCAAGCCTCGGGTGAGCAACCGCGATGGCCGCCAGCAGGTAGTGCGTCGCCGCCTTGGCGAAGCGCGCCCCCTCCCTCAGGCCCTGGGCAACGCTCCGCGTGGGCTGGGAGGCCCTGCGCGCGGCGCCGAGCTGGCCCAGCGCCCGAGCCGCAACGCATTGGAGCGGCTCGAGGTGCAGGATCCGCGGCGGGAGCTCCAACGCCAGGGCGGTGGACGCTAGAGGTGCCCACCAGATGGAGTCGTCGAACGCCTGGATGTTCACGTGGGCCCCCCCCGTGGCTGCGCCGAGGCGGTACGGTAGGTTCGAGTCGTGTCGACCAGCGGCGACCCCAGCGCGGACGTTCAAGGTTGAACGCCGCCGGCGACCCAGAATCGATCGATGTTGAACGATCGGACGTTGCGGCAGCGGCCGATCGTTCAAGGTTGAACGATCCCTGCGGTGTCAAGAACCAACGCTGGGGTCGGCACTACACGAACCTGCCGTAGGGGGCCTGCTGCAGCACCTGGGCGAACGCCTCGCGGAGGCTGGAGTTGCCTCTGACTGCGGCGCCCCAGTGTTGCTCAGCCTCCGTCGACCGTGTGCGCACCGGGGGCCCCCCTGATGAGGCCCCACGGCCACCCCGCCATCGACGCGAGCCCGATGGTGCGATTTCCATCCGACCTCTTAGGCAACATCCCCCCTGATATCAACAACAGCTGACCTGGCGGCACTAGGTCATGCCCGCGCGCCTGGAACAGCAACGCCAACTCGGCCAGCGCCTCTCTGGGGAGGCGCTCGAAGTCGAGCGGGCAGAGCATGTCCACGCCCAGGCCCGCTCGCCCCTTCATCTTGCGAAGCGCTGACCGTATATCTGCAACTGAACTGTCAGGCAGCGACTCCGATCCAGCAGCATCCTGAATATTGCCAAAGGTCCGACAGATCTCTTCCTCATCCACGGCTGCTGGTGACCACGAAGCGTGCCATGTCCTCGCTTTATGATCGATCAGATCCCGAGGGTGGAATAGAACTGCATTGCCCTGGTCAATAGCCAGACCAGGCAGAAACTGTTGATTCAAAGACTTGCGCAGGATCCCAACAGGTCCCTCTTCGACCATGAATTGGAGGCCTAGAAATTGGCACCAACACCAGCACAGGGGGGTTGCCCTCACAAGAGGAAGATGATCCTAGATTTCGGTGTTGGTGGCAATATTTCGGTCGCCTTGGACACCAGAATATTACCACCATCACCGAAATCGGGATCTTCTTCCCTCGGCGGAGGCACACCGCCGATGTTGGTGTTGGTGTCAACCTTTAGTCCTGCCAATGAACTCCTTGAACTCATTGACGCTATCCTGAACGGTCCTGCGCTGGGCCCCCCCCCCATGATCCCCTCGGCGACGGCCGCGTAGCTGGCTGGCGTTGGCGCAACCGCCGCGCCCGCCTGGCTCGGCGCCCTCGCCCAGTCAGTCCACGGGGAATCACGCACTACAAGAAGCACCCTCTCGACATGCTCGGGGCGATCCCTCCTCCTCCTCCTCCTCCTCCTCCTCCTCCTCCTCCTCCTCCTCCTCCTCCTCCTCCTCCTCCTCCTGGGAAACGCCTGGGGCGTGGGCGCCCGGCAGCGGGGGAGTGGTCAGCGTGTCGGGCCGGAGCGCGGTGGGCCAGCCGCCGCGGCGAGACGCGCTGGCGCGGCATCGCCCTGCGCCTCGTGCCGCAGAATGGCCCCCGAGCGGAGCGTGCAGGTTGCGGCCCGCCAGCCGCCGATCCAAGGGCTCCCTCGAGGGCGCGAAGTTATTCGCGCTTCGCGGTCCTCGTTCCTTCTCCCCCTCCTCCTCGTCCTCCTCTTCTCCCTCTGGGGGGGCGGCGCGAGAGCGCGAAGTTATTCGCGCTTCGCGCAGCGCGAAGCGCGAACTTAGGAGCCCTTGGTGCAGTTGCGGCCCGCCAGCCGCCGATCTGGTCGCGGAGGGGCGTCCCCCGAACCTTCTGCGGCACTCTCGTTGCTTCGGGCGTGAGCCTGGGACCCTCTGCCCGAGTCGGGCCTCGGGGCAGGTCCACTCCACGATGAGAAGCGGTTGTAGATTCGGCGGCAGACACCCGGGAGGCGCAAAGACCAGATGTACAGTCGGTGCGCTGAAGAAGGAACCCTTTTCGTTGTGGAGGGGCTCCGTGTTCCTTCATTGTTTCACAGCTTGCCTCAGGGTTTCCTTATGTTTTCGATGGGAAATCGAAGTTTAACTTATGGAAAAAAGGGGCCTCGTTCCTTATCTAGGGTTCCTTAGGTCAACGCCCCGACTGTAGTCTCAAGCTGAGCTGGCTCGAGCTGAACGGCTACGGATTGCCGCAGAGCAGGAGCAATGGGGCTGAAGCGAGGCGGCCCCTTGGATGAGCCCAACATCTCCACGACGCCTGGCCCGCAAGTCGGACGGGGCGGCGAAGGGCGGGGCCCCTTCCAGGGCTCTCTACTTCCAGCTCGGGCCCTGGAGGGCCTCCGGCCTCAGAGGAACCCAGGGTCGGCGACAGAGGACGGCCAAGAGCAGGAGCAGGAGCGTTCGGAGGCTCCGCCCAAGACTGCCCGACCCCTTGAGGCGCGCCCACGGAAGCCTCGCGGGACATATAAGGGGCCGAGGCTGGGGCGTAGACGCTCTTGCAAGATTCGATTGCGTGGATGTCCAATCGTCACGCGGGGGCGTTGCATCTGCGGGTGCAGCAGGAGCGGGGGGGAGGGGGGAATCGGGGCAGAAACGCAATCCGTCGGCCCGCGGGTCTTCTTCCTCGGGCCACTCATCAAAATTGAAATGATCAGCATCAGGCTCACCTACCCCCTATGTCAATTCCCCAGCTCCCTCGACCTCGGGGTTCGCCTCGGATTGCTCGGTCTGACAGCAATCCTCAAGCAAAGCAGAAAACTTAGACACTCGCTTCTCGTCTGCGAGCTGGCGCTGAACCTTACGCGCAGCTTTGGCAAGACTAGACTTCGACCCCGCAGTGGCTCCCTCGCTCGGTCTGGGGACCCGCGGAAGGCGGCCATGGGTCTCTAGCATTCTCGTCGGGAGCTGTTCCCCCGAGCGACGCAGGAACATATCAAGTCCTATCCGTGGCTTCCAAGGGACCGGGATGACTGGGCGAATGTCTGCAACAAATGGCACAGTTGACTGACTGCAAAGAAGGTAATATCTAGCCGTGCCCGAGCCTCGATTACATGCGACAACCCCTTTAGCCTGCAACACCACAGCTTGCAAACGACGAGCGATGCTGGATTTCTCTAACCTCCTGGGCTCCACGTTGAAGTCCCCTGCCACGATCCTGAGAAGTTGGAGCGCCCACAGGAGTCAAGCCAAACGCTGAAACATGCCGATGCTGGCTCCTGTGGGCCCGATACAACTATGCGCGTATAAACTCACCAGTACCATGCTGAAGCCCGAAAAATGTACAACTGTAGCCAGAAACCCACCCAGGCTGGTGGGATGGTGAGGCGCGTGCAATCTGTGCATAGCTAACCTGGCAGCTGAGAGGCGACGTGATTGCATATGCCCTTTCGGCAGAAACCACTCACCGCTCTCGTTCGAGTGCTCCATCAGCGCCTCCTTGGCGGCGCCGACAGCTCCTCTCTCGTTCGAAGCTAGTCTCGCTGGATTGGTAAACAGACGAAGGCCCTTTCCCCGAGCCTTGGCGTCATACTTCCGGAGAGTCCGTTCGTCATGAATGCGAAATTCGATTACGCACTGATGAAGTCAAACGACTGAGACGTAAGCCATTTCCACGACTTCTCCCCCATGCAAGTGACATTCGCATAGAACCACCGACGATGCGTTTCCCCCGCCGCCTCCTGAGGCGGCTCAGGCTATGCCTGCGCTCCAGATAGTCGAAAGTGACCGCCGTCGCCCTTGGGGTCGATGCACTTGTCGATGCTCTCGCCCTTCTGCTTATGGGCCTCCGCCAGGAACTTGGCATCCGACGGCTGCTGGGCCTCATCTGCGATCGGCTTCGCCTCTGCCTCTGCCTCGGCGGTGGCCTTGGCATCTGCGGCCGCGCCCGCTGCAGCCTCGCCGCTGGCGGCTTCGCCCGGGGAGCCCGCTGTGGCCGCCTGTGGCTGCTGCTTGGGCTGCGCATCGCCGCCTCCGCCCGCCGCCGCCTGTCCGTCGGCTCCCCGTCTCCCTTGGGCGAGCCCCTTCTCGACGTCGCGCCTGGCGGTCTCCGTCTGCTCCGGCCCCGCGCCTTGACCTCCGCCGCTTTGGAGGCCGCGGCCCCTCGCGCGGCCTCGAGGTGGAGTTCGGTGCCATTTTCAGCGCCTTCCTCTCGTGCTCCTCGCACCCCATGCCATCAGTCCCATCGAAAACGTCATGGCCCCAGCAGACCTGGAAGATCGGTCTCGTGGCGAAGGCCTCTGCCCGGGCGGCGGCGACCTCCGCGCCCTCGGCGTTCTCCGCGGCCTGCGCTGCAGCCCTGCGGGCTGGCGCGGCCTCTGGCACTGCCTTGGCCGCCGCCGCCGCCGCCTCCTTCTCCGCGCCCGCTGGAGCTGCCTCCTCAATCGAACGACATGCGCAAGTTGTTGCGAATGCCGATGCTCGGTGTCTTTGCGCACCCCGTCAGCTCGACGAAGCGCATCAACAAGGGGCGGCTCGTCCTTGGGCTTTGCCTCCTCCGATACGAGCTTGCCCACTTGCTTCTGCAGGCCGCCCTTGAGCTCCTCGCCCTCCGTATCCTGGAGCGCCTGCCGTAGGAGGGCAGCCGCCCTCGCTGCGCCGTCTTGCCCCTGGCGCCGCTGTGCCCTTAGCCGCCCCCCCACTCGGTCCCGCGGGGGGGCAACGACTGGCTCTCCTCGCCATCCGCGCTGAAGCAGGCCTTCCCTCCCGCGGAGGACGACCGAGCCCTGAGCAGAGGCACCCAGGACTCGCAGCCTCTGCAGATGCACCTACCTTGATCAGCTCGTCGCTGCACTCACAGCATCCACAATCAGGTCACCTGGTCCACGGGGCCACTTTCTCGAGGTACACACGATCCCCTGGCCATCTCTCATTTCTGAGTTCTCCCCTGCTTTGGTCGAGATCCGAACGCAAAATGGTCGCACAGTAAGTGGGGTTCAGATCTAGTCTCTCAAGTGCCGCGCTGAGGCACAGGGTAAGGAGGCCAAAATGAAAGGCTTGACCCCCAATACTTGAGGGAGGAGGAGGGGGAGGCAGAGGCGGAGGAAAAGGAAGGAGGAGGGAAAGCCACGCGGTGGAACAGGGGGGACTCAGCAGTGCCCTGGACAGGCAACGACGTGCAGGAGGCGGCTCAGACCATGGTCGCATTCGTCATCGCGTTCCTGTCGAGCCTGGCGACGCAGTGCCAGCAGCTCCGCTCGAGCGGGCGACGACGACGCCGACGGTGACGACGCTGACGACGACGACGACGACGATGATGACGACACTATGCTACGCTGCATTTGCATAAGCGTATTGTCGATTTCCGCTCCTGGGCCGTTTTTGGGCCCCGTGGGGGCCGTCAGGCCAGGACTCGATTCCGAAGGCGTTACGGCCGGTGCCGCCGACCCTGAAGACGACGAAGATGAAAACGAGGGTGAGGAGGAGGAGGAGGAGGAGGAGGAGGAGGAGGAGTAGGGGGAGGTAGAGGAGGAGCAATAGGAGGGGGGGCAAGGGGTGGGGAGGAGGAGGAGGAGGAGGAGGAGGAGGAGGAGGAGGAGGAGGAAGATGAGGAGGAGGAGGACGAGTACGAGGACGAGGACGAGGAAGAGGAGGAGCAGGAGGAGTAGGAGGAGGAGAGGAGAGGAGGAGGAGGAGGAGGAGGGAGGAGAAGGATGAGGAGGGAGAGGAGGAGGAGGCGGAGGAGGAGGAGGAGGAGGAGGAGCAGGAGCAGGAGCAGGAGGAGGAGGAGGAGGAGGAGGAGGAGGGAGGACAGGAGGAGGAGGAGGAGGAGGAGGATGAGAAGCAGCAGCAGGAGGAGCAGCAGCAGGAGGAACAGGAGGAGCAGAAGGGGGAGGAAGAGGAGGACAGGAGGGAGGCGGAGGAGGAGGAGGCCCACGGGACGGAGTCGTATTTGACCCACCCTCCCCCTCCCCAGCCCCCTCCCCAGCCCCCTCCCCCCACCCCCCCCGGGACCCCCCCCGACGGGCGAGGGATCAAAGGGAAGGGGTTTCCCTTTGACGTGGTTACGACGTGGATTGATTTCCCCTAAGGCCGCTAGAGCACTGCAAAACGACGACGACGAAGACGGGAATGAACAGCCCCTCACACACGCCGACACAAGGTCGGCGGGTTTGGGCTGAGCAACGCGCGAGCGACCCAAAGCGCGTGTTCGATTGCGCGTGCCTTCGCGTTTTTCCGCTCGCGGGCGCGCGTGAGCGCTCCCATCTCCGGTGTGGCGTGCGGCGCTGGCGGCCTGCGTGAGCCACCGCGTAAGGTCGGCATGCTATCTCGCGTAAGACCCGTGTCTTGTCGTCGCTCACGTGCCCCTGGCATCGCTCGGACGTGTGCATCTTTTTCTCGCCGAGGAGCATCCAGGACCATCCTGGACCATCGAGCAAAAAGAACACGCACGAAGCCGAACAATGCACGGGAAAGTGGACGGTCCGAGCGATGGCGAGTGCCAGGGTTGCCCAGACGAGTGGTCCGGGGTCCGATGCTGAGCAGGCGACGACGTCGGCGGCGGCGGCTCCACCGGCGGGGCTCTCGGCAGGAGAGGTTCCACGGCAGCGGGCACCGCGGGACAGGGGGGCACGCCAGATCTCCTCCTCGTCCTCCTCCTCCGAAAAAGTGTAGAGTCACGAGCTCAGACAGGTTGAATCTGGGCAGAACCTTTTTGAAACTGTACCTGCAGTACTTTACCATGGGAAAGGGTTTAATCCATAGTATACCTCTCTGTATCTGAAGCGCCCCTCTGGCGACCATTTCGCCTCTTCTCTAATTCCGCGGCGCATGCTCTTTTCACTTCCTGGGCCTTGTCTCTCGTCTCTGGGGATGGAATCACGTGGGTCCCTGAGGGACGCGATGCCTGTGAAGGGTGTGCCGGCATGGGCTCTCGGACCCAAGCCTTTCTGATGGACAGCAGGTGGAGCCCCCTGAGGTGCCCGATCCTTGTGACAATTCATGTCCTCCGATGCCGAACACTTTAGACTACAACCTGGGCTCGCTGGAACCCAAGCGCGCGCGAAGCGCGCGTGTTTCTAGCATGCATACATATATATATAGAGAGAGAGAGAGAGAGAGAGAGAGAGAAAGAAACAAGAGAGAGAGAGAGAGAGAAAAAAAAAGAGAGAGAGAGACAGAGACAGAGAGATAGAGAGAGAATCACTGAGTACATATGTAGGCACACGGGTATATGCATAAGTAAGCAGGCCCCCCCCGCGTATACGAAAGGCATGCAACACGGCGAAGGAGAGGCAGTGACAGGCAGAAATCAGGAGGGGAAAACACATACAGACATTTTACGTCGTCGATCCCCAGGAAAAGATGGGGAACTCTGGGAAGTGGGGGGGGGCGACAAAAACCCAGCACACATATGGGAAACTGTGGGGCACACGTTATGTGCATGTGCGCATCTGTTTGTGTGTGTCCTTGGGCCCCTTGAAGAAGAGGGGAGGGCAGGCCCGGAGCGCACGTGATAGAGGCGAGGTATCAACTGGCCGTGGCTCTCCGGTGCAGCTCGTCCTCTATGTCTCGGGGCTGGACAGAACCCCCAACAGTGACACGTCGATTAGTGAATTGTCCGTTTTCGGTTCTCGAGAGGGCGCCGCGGCCGTTGTTTCCCAGGCTTGCGCCCGCCAGGTTTGGGCCTCAGGTCGTTTTCACTAAACCACGTTTTACTAAAGGGGGGTCTGTCCATCCCCGAATATCCACAGCCGCCTCACCACCACCCTCCCTGCGGCAGGTCTGCGTCGTGTCGACCAGCGGCGACCCCGGCGCGGACGTTCGAGGTGGAGCGCCGCCGGCGACCCAGAATCGATCGAGGTTGAACGATCGGACGTTGCGGCAGCGGCCGATCGTTCAAGGTTGAACCAAGGGCTCCCTCGAGGGCGCGAAGTTATTCGCGCTTCGCGCTTCGCCGTCCTCCTTCCTCCTCCCCCTCCTCCTCGTCCTCCTCTTCTCTCCCTTTGGGGGGGCGGCGCGAGAGCGCGAAGTTATTCGCGCTTCGCGCTTCGCGCAGCGCGAAGCGCGAAGTTGGGAGCCCTAGCAAAAACCAACGCTGGGGTCGGCACGACACGCACCTGCCGTACCATCATTACCACCCTCATGGCGCTTCTGAGTCGTGCGGATCTCGGGAGCCCAGCCCGTCTTTAAGGGCGTGTCATCAGCATCATCATCATCATCATCCTCATCATCATCATCATCATCATCATCATCATCATCATCATCATCATCGTCATCGTCATCGTCATCGTCATCGTTATCATAATCATCATCATCATTCTCATCATCATCCTCGTCATCATCCTCGTCCTCCTCATCACCTCGTCCTCGTCCTGCCCACCCTCCCCGCCCTGCCTTCCACTCTCCTCGTCATCCTACCACCCTCCTCGTCATCCTTATCCACAACCTCTCACCTTCTCTCTCTCTCTCTTTCTCTCTCTCTTGTCATTGGCCCTGAAAGTCTCAGGTTCAGATGGGGCCAAAGTGGCAAACGCGACCGTGGCCACCTTGGCAAAAGATCTCTGGAGCATCTCCGTGAAAATCTGCAATCTTGGTTTGGCTATATCCAAAATCTCCGAGACATCTCCGGTTCAAACACTCTCTAAGGAATCTCCAGGAAATCGGGCTCAAGGAATCTCGGGAACATTTCCGGCTAGTTTTTTGGTGTGTTTGTAATTTGGTTCAATCAATTGGGAAACAATGATTTCCCAGAGTTCGTAAGACGCGAAGGCCGTTTGGAGATAGTTTTATGATTTTGTTTGAAGATTTGTGAGACGCGAGGTTTGTTTGGAGATGCGTTGGAGATGTTTTGGATATTCGTACGGTTAGAATATTGTTTTGGAGATGTGTTGGAGATTGTTTGGGGATTCGTAAGGCGCGGAAAGTTTGTTATATATTCCGTTGAATATTATTCAGGCGCGAAGATCGTTTGGAGAGTTTGTTTGGTATTGTTTAGGTTCGAGGAGGTTTGGGAGATTCACTGGAAGATGGACATTAAAGATGGCAGAAAAGTCGCGGGGAGATTTGTTTTCGAGATTCTGGGGCAGTCGAGATTGCCATAATCGACCCAGGTCTAAATCCCCGATCTGCGCCGTCGCCTGGCGGAGGATGTGCTCGCACCAGACCGCCACCACGATGCACGATCAGGCGGCCGCGCCTCCGTCCTTCGCTCTTCTAGGAGGGATGGATGAGGAGGTGGAGGTACAGGAGGAGGAGGAGGAGGAGACGGAGACGGAGGCGGAGCGGGAAGAGCGGGAGGATGTCGCGGAGGAGGGAGAAGAAGAGGAGCTCGGAGAGGAGGAGGAGGAGGAGGAGGAGGAGGAGGAGGAGGAGGAGGCGGAGGCGGAGGCGGAGGCGGAGGAGGCGGAGGTGGGGTTCGGGAGCAGGGTGGAGGGGGAGGTTGAAGGAGGCTCGGGGGCAGACAGGGGAAGGGGGGAGGACGAGGGGAAGAACGAGGAGGAGGAGGGTTCCTTTTCCTTCCGCGCCTCCTCCCCCCCCCCTCTGCTCAAATCCTCGTTCCTCCCCCCTCTTTCCTCTCTTCTCCTCTCTCCTCCTTGTCGTCGTCGTCGTCTTCTTCCTCCTCCGTAGCCATTTTGGCTCAAGTCCGTAGCGGGAGGCTCAGCGACTTGGGACGACTCCAATATTGTACGTTGTGCCCCAGTGGCACGGGTTGCGTCACTGGTGAGCTCCTGGCGGAGGCCATGGGCAAGGATGCGACCAAACAGTTCCTCTCGTGCACGAGCTGTCGCTACCGATGGAACTGGAAGTCGAGGGTGGAGTGCTACTCGTGGCGACGGCCAGCGGCAGCGGCAGCCAGCGCAGCCGCCAGGGTCGTGGGCGCCTACCCGCATGGAGGCACCCAAGCCGTCGACGCCGCCGCGTCGGGGCACGGCCCCCCCCTCGGTCGCCGAGCTGGAGCAGATCCAGCAGCACGTCGGCCAGGACGCAGGGGCCCAGAGCCAGCGTCCGCGCCTCGGCAGCCGCTGATGGAGGATACCATCAGCGCTAAGGGGGTGGCCTGCCCCAGGGCGGGGAAGGCTCTCAAGCAAGCGCCACAGCAGGAAAACGAGGCGAGGCGCTGGATGGAGGACTGCAGCAAACAAGCGGCGGCGGCGGCGGTGCTGGCCAAGGCGGAGCGGCAGGCGGAGCTCAAGGCGGAATTCCAGCGCGCTGAACCAGGGTCAGCGGTGCCAGAGGTGACGCAGGTGCCAGCAGGGTCGCAACTCAACTTGTCGCAGTTGCTTGCGGGCGAGAGCGGCTGTGACGCGGCGGAGACTGTCTCTGGAGACCTCCTCGACCTCAGCGGCTTGGAAGTGGGAGATGTCGCGCGGAACAAGTGGCTGGAGCTCAAAGGCAACGTGGCCAAGGACTCCAGAAGGCCATCGTGGCGGCCACGCTTGATTTTTTACGGGGGCAGCTGGCAGGCGGTAGACAGCAGCTGGCCTCGGGGCCGATGGTGGTCCTTGGGCGGCCCAGCCGAGAGCAGACTCTAAAGGGGCGCAGCGGGGCCTGGACCTGGATCAGGTCCAGCCGTCTCTCTGGGCCACAGATGCGCGGGTGGCCGATGCCCCAGAGAGGAGCGGCCCCCCAGGCGCGGCTGGATCCTCAGAGGCCCCGGGGGAGCCCACCGGCGGGCAGGCCCCAGAGGGGGGCAGGGGTCCGCGGAACGAGGCCGCAGACATGCGGGTGGTCGTTGCCCTCGACCAGGACCAGCCGCCTTCCTGGGCCGCAAACGCGCGGGCGGTCGACGCCCCGGGAAGGCGTCGCAACGTCCTCGGAGGGCCCGCGGCAGGGCAGACCCTAAGAAGATGGGGGGGGGCTGGGCGAGGCCGCGGGCGCGCGGGCGGCCGAAGCCATTGTGGCAAGCGCCCCCTTTTCACAGGCTGCGGGGCGAAGCTGCGCCCTTGGGGGGCCCGCGGCAGGGCGGGCCCTTGAGCTGGAGACGTCGGCGAGCACGGTCGGCGACGAGGCCGGTGCAAGTCGTGCCCAGAAGGCGAAGGGTCATAAGCAGGACTTCGGGATCGCTGTAGTTACTTGCAATTCGGATGCCAGGGCCACAGCCAAGAAGCGTCTTGAGTGGGCCCGCGACGTCAGAGGGATGGAGTTCGATGTCTGCCTCACATAGGAGCATAGGCCGCTGAGGGCCCATATCAAAGCGGCCAGGGCGCGGGCGCATCAGCGGTGACTTGGGCGTTTTTTTTGTTTTCGGTTTCTTTCGAGGCTGCTAGCGCGAGAGCTGGGGGGGGGGAGTCCCCTGGAGGCACCGCAGTCCTTGTCTGGGCCCATTTGGCAACCGCGAGCGTGTCCAGCAGCGCGTGGCAGAGAGGGCGGCGGCTGTCGAGGCCATGGTCCATCGCGAGCTGCATGCTCTTTTTGTTTCGGTTTATGGCCGCGCAAACCCTGGGGTGACAGGGGCCGGCGCCCCCGTGTTAGTGCGAATCAGCGAACTCGCGGCCTCGGCTGGGCGCTCTTGTCAATGGGGGGCGACTGGAACATCAATGCTGAAGGCCTCAGAGCGCCCCGGCGGGCATAACATCTAATAGCATCTATTTTGCGTCCTCAGGAAGCCACTTGCAGCCGACGTTGTCACGATTGCCCGCAGGTTTTTCGACCACCGTGTCGCAGACTGTTGGGCGCCGCTCGACCCGCTTGCGGGCCCTCGCGCGGCGGTTGTACTTAAGCTCGAACAGGTGGCGGGGCGATCCAAAGTTTGGCAGCGAGCGGCGCCGGCATCGCCCCCCCCTCCCCTGGGATGGCGAGCTGCGGGGCAAAGTGCGATTTGCAGGGCCACGGGAAGGCCAGGCCTCCGACGGTCTTCAGCCCCGCGCCCCGATGGCAGCGTGGTTTCAAGCAGCGGAAGCTGCTCTTGGCAAGGTCCACGGCGTCCTCGCCGAAGCACCTTGGCCGAGCCAAGGGCTGCCAAGTGCAACTGGCCCCTTTGCAAGCCTCGCGGGGCCGAGAGCGGCGTCGCCTGACCAATGTAACGACGCAGATCTGTCTACCGTTCCGTAGGATAGCCACTACTTTTATTAAGTTCTCCTCGCCTGAGAGACGAGCGAGGATCCTGCGAGAAGCTGGATCTTGGCAGGAGCTGTTCGCGTCGGCCGAGGCCTCCGAGCTGCGTGCGAAATCGGTCATGTTTGTTTTTTCCCGGCGGCTTCGATTCTCAAGAAATTTGCAACTTGTCCGACCGATGCAGTCAATGGCGAAGTGGGCCGCAGGGTCCAATGGGAGATTGCGAAAGGCCGACCAAAATGGGAGGCGTGGGTTCAGTCGCCGGTCGGACGAGTGGCGCGGGCGCCTGCGCCCGCGCCTCTCCTCCCCCTTTCCTCCACGTTTCCCTCCTCCTCCTCCTCCTCCTCCTCCTCCTCCTCCTCCTCTTCCTACCACTTGCTCTTCTTCCCCCTCCGCCTCCCCCTTCTCCTCCTTCTCCCCTTCCTTCCCCTCCTCCTTCTCCTCCTCCTCCTCCCCCTCCTCCTCCTCCTCCTCCTCCTCCTCCTCCTCCTCCTCCTCCTCCTCCTCCTCCTCCTCCCACCCTTCCGTTCCTCCCCCTTTCCTCCTCCCTCCCACTCCTCCTCCTCCTCCTCCTCCTCCTCCTCCTCCTCCTCCTCCTCCTCCTCCACTTCCTTATCCCTCCAACTCCTCCCCCTCTTCCTCCTCCTCCTCCTTCTCGTTGGGCTCGGCCAGGCCCTTCGCCAGGGTGGCGTCGCCAACGTCCGCCACCAGATCGGCGGCTCTGCCGAGCAGCAGCTGCGCGCGGCTGCCTAGCCCCAGGGCGGGCGCGGCGGGTCTGTTCAACGGGCGCATCCGCTCAAACCGCTGAGTCAGGCTACGCCTTCTTAGTGAGTGTCCATTACGCGTCTCGGCGTCGCGGGCGGGTCCGACGAGGCCCCCCAATCTGGCCCCGCGGGCGGCAGGCCGCACGGCCCGGCTGGCCTTCTGCCTCGTCGCCAACGTCGTCGACATGTTCGTCGTCGACGCCCGCGCGGAGAACCGTGCGGCGGGGCGCAGGGCGCGGGGCGCGGGCGCGTGGGACCGCATGGGACCGTACCCTGCGGAGCTCTCGGGCAGCATGGGGGCCATGGCCACCCCGCTCCTCTGTGAACTCTTCGCGTGAGTCCAGACCCTCACGGGGCCTCCTCCTCAGCCTCCTCCTCCTCCTCCTCCTCCTCCTCCTCCTCCTCCTCCTCCTCCTTTTCCGCCTCCTCCTCCTCCTCCTCCTCCTCCTCCTCCTCCTCCTCCTCCTCCTCCTCCTCATCCTCATCCTCCTCCTCTTCGCGTGAGTCCAGACCCTCACGGGGCCTCTGGAGGCCTTATTGGGCCATGGGGCCGTCACCAGATCGGCCCGGGTCGAAAAAAGCCGGTCCTGGGAGTCGGTCGGGACCTATTGGGGAGGAGGAGGAGGACAAGGGAAGAGGAGGAGGAGGAGGAGGAGGAGGGACGATGAGGAGGAGGGGGAGGAGGAGGACAAAAAGTAAGAAGCATACTACTGCGTAGATGAAAGCATACTGGTAGTCCTTATCGTTATACAATAATAATAAACATACTACTACAAATAATAATGATACACATTATAATAATAAGACACATACTATTAAAAGTCGCACTAATAGTATTACCAATATTGTTAATAATAATAAGAGGAGGAGGAGAAAGGAAAGAGGGCGAGACAGGAGGAGGAGGAGGAGGAGGGTCTGTACCTTTTGGTTTCCACGGCATCGACAAATCATGACTTTGAGGGTCTGGGAGCTGCGCGGCGGCCCTGGTCGCCGACGAGGCGGGCGCGAGCGCGGCCCCGCGGCGGACGGTGACGCCGCGTCTGCCTCCGCGCCCCCTGTCGAGAGGAGCGACGCGTGGAGAACGCGAGCCGCCCGCGCCCCAAGGGTGCCGCACCTGGTGCCCTCCCACCTTGAGCCAGAGTCGCTACGGGGATTGAGGAGGAGGAGGAGGAGGAAGAGGACGAAGAGGAGGTAGAGGAGGAGGAGGAGGAGGAAGAGGACGAAAAGGAGGAGGAGGAGGAGGAGGAGGAGGAAGAGGTCGAGGAGGAGGTCGAGGAGGAAGAGGAGGAGGAGGAGGGAAGGAGGAGGAGGAGGAGGAGGAGGAGGAGCAGGAGGAGGAGCAGGAGGAGGAGGAGGAGGAGGAGGAGGAGGATGAGGTTGAGCCCGGGGTGGGCAAGCTGGGGAGGTTCGGAAGTGGCCGCCTGCGGCCAGTTCTTGCCCTGCCGCCCAGCATCTTCCCCGATACGTGGACCTCCTGGCCTTCGAGTCTCGAGTTTAGGCCTTTCGTCTGCTACACATGATCCCCTGACGCCTCCCAGCGCCCACCCTGGCCAGCCTCTCGAGGAGCCCCGTCTTGCGCCGCGTCTCGACGCGCCCGCCCCCCCCCCCCCGAGAAGAGGCGCCGAGGGAGACGGACGGCCTCGCGGACGCGAGACGCCCTCGTCGTCATCGCCGTCGTCGTCGGCGGCGTGCCCGTGCGGTCAGGTCGTCTCCTTCGGGGAGGGCATGTGCAACGGGGCCACCGTGGAGGAGGCACCCGTCCGCCCCCCCTGGCCCGCGCCGCCCCGAGCGGGGGCCTGCGACAGAGGGGTTCCCCACTCAGCCCGAGGAGGGGGAGGAGGATGTGGAGGAGAAGGAGGAGGCCCTATGCCTCCTCCTCCTCCTCCTCTTCCTCCTCATTGTTCTCCCCTGTCCTCCTCGTCCTCGTCCTCCTCCTCCTCCTCGTCCGCCTCCTCATATTCCTCCTCCTCCTCCTCCTTGTGCTCCCCGTTCCTCCTTTCTCCATCCTCGCTGCCCCTTTCCTCAGAGAGGGGAGACATGTACCGGCACCGCTGCCCTTGCCTCGCTGTCGCTTTCTTGGGCCTCACAAGGGGCCCTTCGTCGATGCCGCCGGATTCGCTTCGAAATTCTAGTCCGAGTGCTTTTCGGGAGGGGTCTAGGGAGCAGCGGTATCAGTACCTTTTGGTTTCCTACTTGCTCCCCCGCCTGTTGGAAGATGATTGCGTTGAGTTCTGTAAGCGGTGAGGGCGGCAGCCACGGCTGCCATCTGTCGAGCCCTGTTTGGGGGCACGTGGCAGCGTGCGACACGCGCCGTCCGTACTCGACTTGCTTGCTTGCTTGCTTCCTCCGCCTGCTTGGCCTCCTCCTCCTCTTCTTCTTCCACCTCCTCCTTGTTCTCCCCTTTCCTCCTCCTCTTCCTCCTCCTCCTGGGGAACGACGAGAGGACGGACGAGCAACTGGAAGAGGATGCCTTGGTGGGCGCGACGGGATGGAGATGTGGGATCCTGCACGACGGCCAGGCTTGCGGAGCACCACTGCAGACAGACATTCACTTGCAGAAGTACAGCGTGGAGGCCCTTATCGAGATCTATGACCAGGGGATTCTCTATGAGAGGCAGGACCCAAAACCAGTTCGAGCCGACGCCCTTTGCAGCGAAGTGCCCGATATGTAGACATTTCGATCGAGACGGAGACCGATTTCGTCAGCGCCTACTCACGCACTTACCTAGGACACTACAGAAGTATGAACACGTTCGAGGACACGCCGACGTGGGCGGGATCGAAACGAGGAGCGGAGACGCAACCGAGGGGCCGCGACAACAAGAAGGGCCGCCAGGACGACGAGAGCAAGGACCGTTTGCTGCGGTTGACGGCGAAGCTCGTACTGACCGTCGCCAGCGAGGCCGCGGAGCTGCCATCGGCGGTGGTGGAGCCGTGGGAGGTGGGCACAGACTCCTCGGTGGCCAGCGTCGGGCTGCCATCGGGCGCCGGCTACAAAACAGACGCGCAGGACCTCAAGAGAAAGGCAGAGACGGACGGCAGCGTGGACTTCGGAGCGCCAGGTCTGCCAAACCTCGCTGCGCGGTCCAAGGTCGTGCTGAAACTGGTCCAGGGCACGACGTGGGAGGCGCAGCAGGCCCGAGAAGTACTACAATGCAGCCAGGCATCGAGAAGTTGGGCTGCAGCGTCACGATCTCCCGCGTGAAGGAGAACAAAGGCGAGGCCGCCCAGGGGAAGTTGAAGGCGGGGATCCAGCTCACTTTTCCACCCAGAGTACGTGATGATCAGGAACATTCTCGTGGCAGCGCTGATGGCGCAGGGGGTCAGGGCCAGGAGGAAATTCGGGATGCCACCGAGGGGAGCGCTCGAGAGGGACATCGAACGCGTGTTGAAGTGATGGGGGGATCCAGAGGTGAGAGGCGTCGAGGTTTTAACAGGCAGGTCCGCTCTTCCCTTCCTCTTCCCTCCCGCCTTTGCCAACAGCGCCAGAGTTCGTGAACCGGCGAACTATGGCCGACTTCAGTTTCCCAGACCCCCTCCCAGTGCTGCTCCTGAGCTGTATTCTCGAGCCCGCTACCGTATCGCTTCCTAATTCGCCGCCCCCCCGAGCCGAGGCCCGAAGGAAGGAGCGGTGGACGGGGGGGTGGGAAACGGCAGAAGCCGAGGGAACAAGACAGGTGGCCGTGAGACAGTTCAAGCAGTTGCAACTCCGCCCAGAGCCCCCTGCGCGTGGGCGAGGCGCGGTTGGGTCCGATCTTTTGCTGGCGACTGCAGGCCTCCAGTGACGGATTACATTGTAATTACAGTTAGATCCCAATTGGGACTAGGGAGCGAAGTGGGGCCCAGAGTGATCGACTCAGCAAAGGTCAGAGGCAGGTCAAGGTCAAGGTCCTCCTCCTCCTCCTCTTCCTCCTCCTTTTCCTCCTCCTCCTCCTTTTTCCTCCTCCTCCTCCTCCTGATGCTCCCCGTTACTCTTTCCTCCGTGCTCGCTCCCCGTTTCCTCAGAGAGGGGGGACATGTAACGGCGCCGCTGCCCTTGCCTCGCTGTCGCTTTCTTGGGCCTCGCAGGGGATACCGCTGGATGTGTTTCGAAATTCTAGTCCGACTGCCCTTCGGGAGGGGTCTATGGAGCAGCGGCATCAGTAATTACGTATTGGAATCCTACTTGTTCCTCCGGCTCGTGCTTGGCCTCCTCCTTCTCCTCCTCCTCCTCGCATTCCGTCGCCCTCCTCATTGAAATGTTGTCCTCGTCTTGGAGGAAGGGAGGGAGAGAGGGTTTGATCCTCGGGCTTCTCTTCGACTTCCTTGGGCAGTAGGGCGTGGCAGTTCCCAGATACCTCCATGGAAAACCCCCCATTCACCTCCCATCGGGGGGGGGGGGGTAGGGGGCATCTCTCTTGGACCCCCCCCTCCGGTTTTTTTTTGTATTGGGATTTGGAGTGTTCTGGTGTTTTTTGGTCGCGGGACACCCCTCTTTTTTTTTGTTTGTTTTCGGGGGGCTACGGGAATTTCCCCCCAAACCACCCCCTCAGGGAGCTTCCGTGGGAGTTAGTTCAGGGCGCCCCCCCCCAAGCTCGCTTTTCAGAAACACCCTTCCGGCCTCAGAGTTTCGTTTTTTTTCTCCCTGCCCCCCCCTTATCAGAGGAGTTGTCTGGGTGAGCAGGGGGGTCGGAAGTTCACCCCCCTGACGTCGATGGGGTTTTGGAAGGGTTAGAGGTGGTTGGATGTTTTTGTTGCCCAGGACCCCCCATGTACGGTTCTATTTGGGGGGTTAGCGAGTGTTCGAGGTCTTCTTTCTCCAGGCCCCCCTTCTCAGGGAGGAGGCTCGGCGGGTTGGGTTTTTCTTCACTCGGAACCCCCTTCAGGGGAAGTTGTCGGAGAGGTTATGCGGGGTTCGAAATGATTTCTGCTGGACCTCCCTTTCCGAGGGAGTTTCCGGAGGGGTCAGGAGGGGTCAGGGGGTAGGGAGTTTTTCCCCAGGACGCCCCCCCCCCAGAGGGAGTTTTTTTCGGGGGGGATGTTCGGATTGTTTTTCTTGGAACTCCTTCAGGGAAGATTTTTCGGGGGTTAGGGGGGGTAGGGAGGTTTCCCCCCTGGAACCTCCTCTCCAAAGTTTTTTGTTGGAGGGATTTGGGGAGTTAGGGCGGTTTTCCCTTCAGACTCCCCGGCCCTCAGGGGGGGGGTCAAAAGGGGGGTCGGGGGCGCCTCCGCCCAGAACTCCCCGTCAGGTGTGCTCTTTGATGGTTCAGGAGATGGTTGGACGCTCTTTAAGCGGAATTCCCCCTCGGCGCTGGTTGTTGGTATGTTTTGGGGAGCTCGGGAGCCTCGCACCCCCTTCTGCAGTTGCCAGAGCCACCCTTGGAGGACCCTCTTGCAGGGTGTATGGATTTTCCCTCTGGAACTCTCCATCCGTCTTTGTCTGTTTATTGTTGTTATATTTTCTCTTCTTCCAGGGGGGAAAAGGGGGTTAGCATGTTTTCTTGGTTAAAACATCTGAGATATATATATATATATATATATATATATATATATATTTATATATATATATATAAGCCCATAGACTCCGGCAGTACCGTTCTGGAAAGGCTATGGGGGCGTCTGCGGAGGCTCTTCTGGACCCCCGCTAAGGGGGAGTCGTTAGGGGGATGCGTTTTTTGTTGCCCCCCCCCCCCCAGAGGGGAGCGGTCTGGAGGCAAAGAGAGCCAGGAGGATTTTCCCATTGGGAAGTATGATTCGGTTCCCCCGGACAACCCCGTCTCTCAGGGGATGTTTTTGGTCTGGTTAAGAGGGGGGCTGGAGTTTTTCACCCAGTGCCCCACCCCCCCTCACGGGGAGGTTTTGGGAGGGTTTTCCCCGTATGCCCCTTCAGATAGGGTTCGGGGATTTCCCCCCGGACCCCCCCCCCTTGTCGGGAGACTTTTGGAAGGGGTGGGGGATTGATCCCCAGGGAAAACCTCCTTCAGGGCAGGTTGGGGGGTTGGGAGACCGCCTCAGAGAGGGCTTTAGGATAGCATTTCTGTCCCCCAGAAGCTCCCCTCACAGGAGGGTGGTGTACACGTCTGGCTTCGCTACCAGTACCAACCGCAGCTCCGCCGTCCTTCTCTTCAGCGGCATCACAGCTCCGACGAGGCGCCCCCGATCGCTGATAAAAAGCATCCTTGGTGCTAGACGTGTCCCATATGCTGTGCACCCCCCTCTGCTACACGAAACCCCTCCCCTCCCCAGTGTGATTTAAAAGCATCCGTGGTACTAGACACGCCCCTCTGCAGTGCACGTCCTGCTATTAGACTAGGCCTCTCCCAAAGCTAACGTACCCCTGAAAGCATCCTAGACGTGCTCAGCTGCTGTGCACCACCCGCTTCTAGACGAAGCCCCTCCCAAAGCTGATTGAATCAGCGTCCTTGGACGCGCTCCTCTGCTGTGCATCATCATTTGCCAGACGAGACCCCTCCCCACGGCTTGTCTCCACAACACATTATTTGGACTATACGTGCCCCTTTTCACAACCCTCTGCTAGACGAGAACCCTTTTCCACGTTCCTTGGTACTAGACGTGTTCCTTTGCTGTGCACCGCCCGCTAATAGACGCTACCCCTTCGTAGCCTGATTACCAGATCAGCCTTGGTACTAAACGTGGCCCTTCGCTGTGCACCACCCTCTGCTAGACGAAGCATCTCCCCAAGTTCGTGTTTGAACACTCTCGGGAGGGACCTCGTCTAGCGGATGATGGCGGTACGCCTGGCCTCGTTGCCACCCGTATTTCCGTCACCTTTCTCACCAGCACCACAATTCAGCGCGTTGCCCATGGTTGATTTAAAAAGCCAGCCTTGGTAGTAGACGTGCCCCTATGCTGTGCACAACCTTCTGCTAGACGAGGCGTGTCTTTGAGTCTATATAAGAACAGAAGCCTTGTACTGGACGTACCCCTCTGCTGTGCACCTTCCGTTAGTAGGCGAGGCCCCTCCCCAAGCTGATTCAAACAACGACGACAGGGGATTGTGGAGTATGCGGTCTGTTGGGCCCTATCTTCACTCTTATTGCGAAGGCCTTACGGCCGGTGCCGCCGACCCTGAATGGCGACGACGACGACGACGACGACGACGACGAGCGCTCTTGGGGGCCTCTTGGGGGTAGTTTGTGGGCCTCTTGGGAAGCTCTTAGGGGCCGCTTGGAAGCCTCGTGGGGGCCTCTTGGGGCTTCCTGGGGGTCTCTTGGAGGGGGCCTGGGACGTCTTGGAGGCTTCTTGGACGGTCTTGGGGCTATCTTGGGCGTTTTCGGCCGATCTTTGGGCGACTCGGGGCCCTCTTGGGCCGTCTCGGGGGCCATCTGGGGCATTCGGACCTCATTTGGAGTGTTTTCGAGGTTTCTAGGCCGCCCGAGGAAAAACGAATCTGCCCCCCCACCCCCCCCGGGACCCCCCCCTGGGCAAGGGATCAAAGGGAAGGGGCTTCCCTTCGACTCGATTACGACACTGCTCGATTTTTCTCTCGCTCACGAGCTTGAGAAGGAAGCTGCAGGGAAAGGGGACGACGGAGGCGACGACCGACGGAGACGACGACTCGAATAGCCAAGCCCCTCGCACACGCCGACAGGGTCTTCGGATTTGTTTTCTGCTCTGCTTCTCTCTGGTTTCTGTTCGTGTGTGTGTGGTGTAGTGATGCGTGTGTATGGGAATTCCTCCCCCAACAAAAACAACGCGGCGGACGTCAACATTTGTTTGACTTGTTTCTGTTGTGCGGGGAGAAGGGGGGGCTCTTCCACCAAAAACAGAAATTGGTGATCGGACGTAATTTGTTTTTGCGTGGGTGGGGGTGGGGGGGCAACAAGCGCGCGTGGGGTCGTTCTGGAATTCTCCCGCAGGCCGGATTTTTGAGACGTCGCCGTGGACGTCCAGAAGATGCTTCTGCAGGGCATGCTTCACGCCGAAATGCAGGAACAGGGCGAAACACCACGCGAGGTGATCTTCACCCGTCCGCCCGGCAGCGCAGCCATTCCCAGGCAGGTTCCAGGTCACGAGTCCTTCGACGAGCGGACCGACTGCCTGCGCTGCATCAGGCCGGGCACGGGCTGGAAGGATGCGCCCATGACTTTCTCTATGAAGCTCGCCAGGGTCGTACATTCGCCCGAGTGCAACACCAAGCCGACGCGGTGGTTTCTTAAGCTCGAAGTGTCGCGACGCAGAGAAGCAACAACAAACTGCTCACCACGCACGCGATGCAGCTGAGTGCCGTGGTTTGGGCCATGCAGAAGATAAAGGCGCGCCTCACAGTCCCATCGATGGAATGCGCCAACCGATTCTGCGCGCACAGCGGCGGTTCGTTCAAGCGCGAGGAGAGGACGGAATACGGCGTGCGAGGCTCCGTATACACGCGTCGGCGCAAGTGTCGCAGTACCGGGAAGGAGGCCTGCCACCTGCTCGACGCTGTGAGCCGATCGCACAGCACTGTGCTATTCGCCTCCTGCGGAGCAGCAGAAGGACGCCAGGCCCACCTCCTGACCCTTCACGAGGTGGCGCGTGGACCCTAGTCACCGAAGACATAAGAAGGCTGAGGGAGGAGGGCGGCGGTGCCGCGGCGGCCGATCTCGCCGTCGACGGCATGTCCGCATTTACAGTCCTGGCAATGGAGTCTGTTCGACCACCCCCAGAGAACAACGCGGCCGGGCACCTCCGGCAGCTGTCAAATCAGCCGCGCACCAGTCACACCGACGACAAACCTGCGGTGCGACACCAGAGACTTGGGCGCCGACCCCGTGACGAAAGGGAAAAACGACCGCGACTTGATTTCGACCATCGTGCGCGGTGAGCTCAGCTACGGTCGCTGAGTCGTCAAGCTGGCCGAGGAGAAGCTGAAGACAACCGCCCCCAGCTCACAGCGTAGCCACCTTGATGGTCAGGGGAACGACGACGCCACTGGTTAAACTACTCGGCGTCGCATACTCCCGTCTATGTACGCGAATGCGTCGTCCAGCTGACAGCTCAGTAAGGGAGGGGAAAATACAGATGGTGCAATTCGCAAACAGCGTTCGTAAATGCGACGCGGTAGGCGTGCTAGTTAGTGGGATGCCCCCGTGAATTCTCGAATTCTGTGCGCGAGGCAACCGGTTTCGGACAGTTGAACATGACATTGATTGAGTACGCGCTCCGTCTAACACTCTGCTGCTTGTACAATTTGCACTGAGAGACCTGGTCAGCAGAAGGTCTCCTCTGCAACGCCTGTTGAACACAAGAATGGTCTAGATATCCACTGTTCTGCCCTGGCGGGCACTGAAACTACTTGGTGCAGTCTGTCCTTTGTGTCTTGGCGGTGGACTGGGCGGTTTGCGTCCAGGCAGCCAACGGAGCATGAAGGAAATGTTTAATAACACATTCGAGCGTTAGGTTACCAGTGACAGGGCAGGTGGCAGCATGGCAGTAAATGCGGGTACGCTAGGAGTCGCCGTGGGCATGTGGCTCAATGTGGTCACGCGCGCGCCCGCTATGCAACAAACGTCGCTTTCAGACACAGATTTCCTCTATACAGCACAAGAGTCTTCTTTCAGCATCCGCCCTGCATTTCAGAGTGGTGTCAGCCGAGATTTGGCAGGCCCTGGAGGCGCTGGGACGTGCAGGTCCCCCCAACAAATCGTCCCCCCATCTTCGATCGCCCTCCTTTTGCCCCCCCCAGAACCTCCAATGTGGTTATTGTAGCCCTCCCTCCCCCATCGCCGAGCCGAGGTTGCGAAACATGTCACGACGGGAGCCTTCGACCATATCTGTCTGCAGCACTGCTCGATCCGGATTGATCCGTGATGTCCTTGGGGCCGGAAAGAAAAAAGCGCACGGCGTGACGAAACAGCACAATGCCAGAACCGCCCCCCAAAACCCCCGACGTCATGACTTTTCATGACGTGGACCCCCCGAGGGCGTCGACCCATCCACCAGGATTGGCGTTTCATACCGAGCCGTTTTCTGAAGGTCCAGAGGCTTGTAAACGGCCCCCCAAGGACAATATAATACCTACAACCGCCCGTCGTGTTTAGTTTCGTATTCCAGGGAGTGACCACGCGAGGAGTTCACCGAGGAGCGCGTGGCCATGGGCCCCTTGCTGCCCGAGAGCGCCGCTGGTTACGGGCCGATGCGGTCGCGGGCGACGCGCCCCGCGCCCCGCCGCGCGGCCCTCCACGCCGGCGTCGACGACGACAACGTCGAGCGGCTGCTTGGCGGCCCGGTCCGACGGCGGCGTCGACAACGGCGATGCGGGAAACGATGGCGATGCGCAAGTCGACGACTTCGACGCCGCCGCCACCTCCGCCGCCGCCGACGACGACGATGCGGAAGACGTTGACGACACGGAAGACGTCGACGATGCGGAAGTCGACGACGACGACGACGACGCCGACGACGACGGCGACGTCTTCGCTTCCGGGGGGTTCCCGTCGCCACGGCCGGGCGCGGCTCGAGTGGCGGCTCGAGTGGCGGCTCGAGTCCTTCGAGGCCACGGCGGCCCTCGCGGGTGGGTCTCGTCCTCGCTCTCGGCGTCGCTCGGACGTGTGCATTTTGTCTCGGGGCTGGGCCTAAAGGTTGTTGTTCGTTTCGTTGACGTGATTCTCTGCCCGTGTTCCTGTATACCCCCCTGCCAGAAGGAACAGCAAAGCACGCCCGAAGTCAAGCAAAACAGCGTTCAGGTCCAGCTCTGCTTTTTCTCGGGGAGGCCACCGATCAAGCATTGGCGAAACGTCCCGGCTTGCCTATAGGCCCACCGAAGGATGTTCTAACAACCTTGCGCGGTCTGCACGAAACGTTTTTAGAGCATGTTTGGTTGGGACTGTGTTGGTTTAACACATGGGTTGATGTTCTAAGAACATCGCCTTTGCTCTTAGAGCGCAGCTGGAATCTGAGAACATGCTGTGGCAGGCCTACTGGACTGCCGGGACGGCTGGTCCCTGCTCAAATCGAAGCGCATGTTGGACCCCCGAGCGAAGACCGGGGGAACGCAAGACCCGAGTAAGCCAGATCTCGGGTCTGCCGACATTTTTTTGACGAGCGCGTCCTGGATTTTGACGGTCCAGTTTTCGTGGGATGTCTGCAGCGGGAGCTCGCGTCAAAGTTCAGATTGGGCCTCGTCATCTTTATGATGGCCCCGTCGGGCCAACCCGAGTCCCCCGTACCCGAGTCTTACGTCTCCCCGAGAAGACAAAGAAGGCACGCACGAGAGTCCAAACCGTGCATGGGGAGCGGCCAGACGCCATGGAGCGACGGCAAGCGCCCCTGCGCCTCCCGGAGAGGCTCCTCGCCGCCACGGCCGGGTTCGCGCCGGAGACCAGGAGGAGGAGGAGGAGGAGGAGGAGGAGGAGGAGGAGGAGGAGGAGGAGGAGGAGGAGGAGGAGAGGAGAGAGGAGGAGGAGAGAGGAGGAGAGGAGGAGGAGGAGGAGGAGGAGGAGGAGGAGGAGGAGGAGGAGGAGGAGGAGGAGGAGGGAGGAGAAGGAGGAGGAGGAGGGGGAGGGGGAAGAGGAGGAGGTGGAGGTCCGCAGGTCATCGGCTCGGTGATCCTCAGGACGTGTCGGAGGCGACGCTAGGGGCGAACAGCCCAGGGGGGAGCAGCACATGTATCCAGGGGCGCTGGTGAACCATGTCTTCGGCAATGCTCCCCGGCGCATGCGTGCAATGCCAGCCCATGGGCTATGCGCCCCTATCGCCGCCGCCGAACGTGTGTTGGCCCAACGTGTGTTTACCCCCGTCAGCCCAATCAGTGGGTCATTACAGTCGGGGCCCTGAAGAAGGAACCATTTTTGTTGGGGAGGGGCTCCGTGTTCCTTAGGTGCTTTACAGTGCTCCTTGGGTTTTCCTGAGGTTTTCCATGGAACGTCGGAGTTTAATGTATGGGAAAAAGGGGCCTCGTTCCTCATTTATCGTTCCTTAGGTCAACTCCCCGACTGTACATCGCCTGGGCCGCGTCGATCAATGGATCCTCACATCGCCTTCAGCACAATCGGTGGATCAGTCCATCGCTGCGTCCGCGCCGGAGAGCGGGTCAGGACCGCAGGTTGATCGGCTCTCGGCCGCAGGTCGGGCATGCCCCCCTACAGGCGGATGTTGGGCGATGAAGACAACATATTCACAACACATTCAAAAATTGCCAAAGCAATATTAAATAAATCGTCCCCAGGGTACTTCAGATTTCGTAATAAAAGGGAGGGGGTCTGGACCCTCCAAGACAAGCCATTTCAGACCTCCCCCGTGGGAGAACCCTCCAAAACATCGTCCCCAGACCCCCCAGGCCCTCCAAGATAGCCTGGAAGAGACCCCCCCCCGAAATGAGACCCCCATCCCTTATTACGAAATCTGGAGTCTGTGTGGACTATGTTGCGTGTCTTCCTCCGCCACAGAGAGATCTGCCCGACTTGACTCTCGGCCGCAGGCCGGCGGGGGCGCCGCCCGCCGGCTCCCCCGCGCCGCGGGGCCTCCTCCGGCGGGAGGGGCCCGGGGGGACCACCACCCACCAAGCTCGGGCCGGACGAAAGGGGCGGGGTTGGGAAAGGGGGCGTTGCGAAATCTGCTGCATGCAGCAGCGGGTTTCGGCCCCACCGAGGGGCCCATTCCTCGATACATGGCCGCCTCTGGCGCTGGGAGGCGCCGGGAGAATCAGCTACGCGAGCTGATTCTCAAACCCCCCCTTTGCTATCCCCTCCTATCGCCCGACCCGACAACCCACCCCAACCCAATCCGATGGTCCAAATTTACCCTCGAGTTCCACGTTGGGGGGGCCGGGGAATATCGAAAAAACGCATGTGGGACCAGTGCACCCCCCTAACCCGAAATTCGGGTCTTCGGGTTGGGCTGGGGTGATCTGGTAGGTAGTCAGGGGAGGTTTCGGAGGCCGGCTCTGAGCGGATGGTGGTCTCCGCTCGAAGGTTTAGGTCGGGCGTGTCCTCCTACCTGCAAACTTTTGACGAAAAAATGGGAAATTATGCAAAACAGATTCAAACAAATATGCAAAAATACAATCGTCCCCAGACTATTTGTCGACTATTGTTGTATTCCTCCTGTGGAGGGACACGCTCGACTTAGTCGAAGGTGGGGGGCGATGGGGGGGGGGGGGAGGGGGTGGAGGACGAGTGGAGGACGAGGGGGCCGCTTCCAGGTCCCGTTGGGGGAGCCTTCTTTGGAGGCTCCCGAGGCTCTCGCGGGGTCCTCGGAGCCCTCTTGGAAGCCCTCCTGTTCTCTAGTCAGGAGCTATGTTGGACGGTCTTGGCGCCTTCTTGAGGTCTTGCGGCCTGGGAATCTCATCGAAAGCGAAGACGTGAGAGAGCACGAAAACCATTGGAACACATGTATTGTTTTCAGGATTCGGGCACATCTGGAGCTTTTCAGCGGTTCCTTGGCGCCGTCTTGGACCATCTTCGGCCACCTCGGTCGTATCATGTTCTTGGGCGATCATGGGACATGCCACCTATTCATCCCACTCGGGGGCCCTCCTGAGGTTATCTTTGAGCGCCTCTTTGGTGCTCTTGTAGGTGTTCGGAGACCTCTTGAGCCTTTCTGGGCTCCCCTTGGGGCCACCTCGGGCGATATAAACGCCGCTTTGAAGCTTCAGACGCCCGTCGGAAGCTAAAGGGCGCGAGAGTCAAATTCATTGAAACATCACTGGGGTTTGAAGGGTTTTGCTATCTTTGAGGCTTAGCGGGTGCCTGTTCGGAGCCAACTTGGGCGGTAGTAGGGGGTATCGTCGGGCCCTTTGGCTCCTTAGGGATGTTTTTGGGCCGTTGTGGAGCTTGCCGTCCTTCTTCCCTTCTGTTCGGCCTCTCTTGAGCTCTCCTGGGGTCTTCTGGGAACCTCGTTGGTACGCTCTTGGGGGTTTTCAGAGCCCTCGCCGGGCCCCTCTGCGCTCCGTGAGGAGCTCTATTGGGCGATGTTGGCACCATCATGAGATACTGAGGCCTCTGGACCCATCGGGAGCGAAACGGTGAGGAATCCAAACTCATTCATACGTCAGTTGTGCTCGAAGGATTCGGGCGGGGCCTCCGAGATGAGGTGCTCGGCCATTGGGCCGCTGCGGAAGTCTGGTAAGTTAGCTTGGACTATGCTGCGATTTCGTGTTCATCATGGGGTCAACTTTGGGCCCTGGGGTCAGAATGAGGCCTCGCACGCTTTGATCAACGCTCCTTGGGGGGATTTCGCCCGCTCTTGTTTAGACTTCGGCCGCCGTCTCTGCAGCGCCCAGGGTCGCCGTTACGCGCGCCCGGACTAGATGCAAAGTATTAGCGGCGCGGTCTCCACATTACCAGAGTTATTTGCTTCAAAGGAGGTAGCTTGCCGTTGGCCCTTCGGGAATGCGAATTACACCGCATGGGTTGCTCTGCTCTGCGAGCGTTGTGATGGTCAATGGACAGCGGCTGTGTGTGTGTGTGGGGGGATAAGCTTGCATCTAGCATATTTTTCCATAATTAGGTCAATCTGACTGTTTTGTTCCGATGTGCCGTATAGGCGGCGCGGTTTCTGTCTTGCCCTGGTTTCCCTGCATAGCTTGTGCAGGTTCACTGGTGTCCATGTGCTGGCATCGCTGCCTGACGCACGGAGGAGCGGGGGGGCATCGACGTGTCTGCTGTTGGGGGGGGTCTCCTCGGGCCTCGGCTGGAGACACTTCTCGAAATCCTGGCCAGAGCGCGCGCCAGGACAGGTCCTGGGGCCGATCTTGAGGGGAGCACGGGCCTCGCATTCTGGCGCCGCACACCTCTGTCACGGCGTGCGCTCCTGTCTCGTTGTTGGTGCCCAAGGCCCTCCACGGAAGGCCATCTTGAAGCCAAGGTGCTGTCTTGTCACGGCGTGGTGCTTTTCACAGCCTCTGGTGAGCACGGGGCGGAGGAGGAGGAGTCTGGCTCTGCTCGCGTTTGCGTGGTTGCAGGTAGTTTGGGTGGCTCCGTGGGGTTCTCGGGGGTTTGGGGGGCGGCAGAGGAAGAGGAGAAGGAGGAGGAAAAGGAGAAGGAACAGAAGGAGTGGCGCCCTCAACTTGGGTGCTGGGGGAACTTTTTGTTTTGGGCGCACCTTTGTTGTGAGGTAAGTAGACAGCCGGCCGCGATATGCCTAGCCCCAGTGGACACGCACCTCAAAATTCTAGACGCTTCGCGTATCCCCACCCCGGTCCGCGGCCCGTTCGCGACCTCCCGCCGCTGGCGCTTCCACCTGCGGCTGTAAACAAAAAAAATATCCCCACCCCTGGACACACCAGGTGACTGGAGACGCCCCCGGCTCTGCTGCGGGCTGGCCGCGGTGTGGGACGGCGCGCCTCCCGCCGCTTCGGCCCGGTGGGTGTCCCCCACTGTGCCTCAGAGGTTCGCCCGCGGCGGCCGTGGAGGCCATGTCGGAAGGCCCGTCGGACAGGCAGCGCTGAGGTCTCCCCCCCCCCACGGGCCGACCCACAGCGTCGTCCGCGGCTGGCATCGGTGGGCCTCTCCGCGGCAGGACGGCACTGTGGTGCTTGGGCAGTCGCTGGCGTCCCGGCACTGGGGGTTGTGTGCCCGAAGGCATTGCTCTGAGTGTTGCAGCCTTGTACAGCCTGCGTGTCGCGCATTGTCACTTCCCCGGGCCTATTCGACGCAGGCGCCAGACTCGACGCGATGGGTGCCGCTGGCCCCCTTCAACTGAGCGGTGGAGTCTGAGGGCTGCGCGCTGAGTGGTTCAGCCTTCCGCGCTCGCTTTGCCTCTTGTTTTCCACCGCCAGCAGCCCGGTTGCCCGGGCTCGTGTCTCTTAGCTAGCCGGGCTGGCTGCTTGGAGTTTGGCGCCGCACTGGCGACTCACTCCGTTGCTGTACTCGCACCCGCGGCCGCTTGTTCACTTTGGTTTACTGGGCGGCGCCTGGGTGCGTCTGCTGGTGAATGCAGATCATTTTGTTCAGTGCATGTGCATCTGCGCGCTTGTTGCGCAGGTGCGATCCGGCCTGCCAACGTGGCGGTTGGGGTCGCCAATTCGCATTATGCCGCCCGCCCCGGACATTGCCCCTCGCCGCCAGACCGTTGTCGCGCGGCCGCAGACCAAAAAAAGTATTACCACCAGCCAGGAAGCGCATTGGCCACAACAAAGGAAACGAGCCCGATCGCGAGCCCGGAACCAGCCGCGGACGAAGACGAAGATGCAGACCTCTTCGACCCCTGGAGGTGCTTTCAAGGACGCGCCCCCAAGTGGCCAGGCCTGGGCCCCCTATTCGCAGACCGTCGACCGTGTAGCCGCCCTGGAACTTCGGAGTGCCAAAGACAGCTCCGGGAGGGGAAGCGGATCATCCTGGGATTGCGCGGGAGCCAGGGCCGACCGCACCCCCAACCGCACTGCGTGGGACCGGGGGCTCGACCGCCCCGCCTCGGAAGACACTGAAGACGGGAGAGGGCGTGCCGCCAAGTCACCAAGGGGTAACCCCATGCGCACGGAGATCCGCGGGGCTCCCTGGAGGCACGGCAGGGCTGCTCAGCCATATTACGAGAACCTTAACGACCCCCTGGGTTGCGGCCCCATGTACAAATGCAGCTGCAGACGTGGGAAGGAGCGAACCCATCCAGGACAAGATTACGCGCCTGCAGAAGACGTTGTTTGGCGCTTTCAATGGCATCTGGCATGCGTGGGTTAAACGGGCTGCCCTGAGTCAAGACCCCAAAGGAGGCTACAATATCGATCCCGAGCTGAACGCACCCCAGACGTGCGCGGATTTCCTGGAGGCATGGAACAACGCCGGCCATGATGCATATCGGATGGACCGAGAGCTCAGGCTCGGCGTAAACCGGGCTGCAGTTAGGGACAAGGACATGAACTCCGTGCGGCATTACGCTCACGCACACGCCCCGCGCGACCACGGCAGCCGCGACAAGCCTGCCCCATGGGCAGCCGAGAGCCGAGCTGTCGCGCCTGCGGCTGCACAGGACCCCTGGGCCCTGGGCTGGAGCCATCGGCACTGCCGCCCCCGGCCAGTGGCAGGGCTGGCCAGAATGGACCTCGTGGGATCGGCGAGAAACCTCATGGACGGACTCCGATTGGAACGGCAGGGGCAAACGGTGCTTCCCAGGAGGGGGCGACCGCGACTCGGACAAGCGCGCCCGCTGGTGGGCTAAAAGTGACTCCGACGCACAAGGCTGACGCGCTCCCGACACGGCCTACCTCGACGTCCTTGGCAGCGACCTGCCCAAGGAAACCCGCCCCCCCCCCCCCCACCTCCAGCCGCCCGTTGCCCCGAAGGGGCTCGTTTCACCTCGCCGCGCCTGGCCCAGGCCGCAATGCCCGGGGCCACCCCCCGCTGGGGCGAAGGCCACCCCGCATCTCACCCTCGGCGCAGCCCAGCTAGACAGCCCACGCTGGGTAAGTGGACCACCATCTTCCTTTTCGGGCCTGACGCGGAGGGGCTCCCCCACCAGCGCCCGACACCTCGCCCTCTCTGGCGCGGCGGGGCCAGCCTGGCTCGCGCAGGCAGGCCTCCCGGGCTCGTAGACTTTGCTGTCCGACGACGACAGCCGGCCCGCGTGCCAGGGGCCGGAGGCGGGCCACGGCATCCCCCCCCCCGCCTGCCTGGCGGCGAGCTCGACCTCGCCAGGTCGCAGTTTTGTCACGCTACAGACTTCTGCGGCGGTTAGCTGCGACCGTGGAGGACCAACACCCACCATCCCCGTTGGGGTGCAACCGCGTTGGCGGACCAGCATTCAGCGTGGCAGGTGGTCCACTCTGAACCGCGCCATCACACGGCAGCAACGCCGTTCGAAGGACCCATCAGTCGATACAATTTGCTCTTGAGCGGCGGTGAGCTGAGACCCTGGAGGACCCGCGAGAATGGCCATGTCCCCTGACCCACAGGTCCGGGGCCCGGTCGAGGGGCGTGGAGGTGCTTCCCCACGCCTCTCCCCCTCGGGCCAGGCGAGTGCCCCCCGCCCTTGGCCCCGGGGGTCACCAGGCGACCCGACAGTCGCCTTTGGTTTTGTCCTCCCTCCCCAGGGCCGCCCTTGCCCCTCGCTGTCCGCGGTTGGGCCCCCCACCTCAGCGGCGGTTAGCTGCGACCCTGGAGGCCCACGTAGTGCGCGATGGGGGGCGGCCCCGAGTCTTGCGGGGAAGTGCGGAGGCAGCGGGCAGGGTCGGGCCGTGGTGACCGTCGGCTCTCGTGCCTGCTTCAGCGCAGCCTCCCCCAGGTCGCCCCGCCCAATGGCAGCGTTGCACACTTGCTTGGACACGCGCCGCACATGCCCCGGGAGGCACAGCCAACTCTGTTTACTCGAGGATAAGCTTGTCCCTCGTTCCTTTTGGCGTACTTCAGGCGGCAGCACCACCACCAGTGCAGCACCCCTCTGGACTCCCTTGCCTCGCTGTCGATGCTCACCGCGCCTGCCTGGCCTTCCCCTCTCACCCTGGGCCCGGCGAAGCGCCGCTGCGCGCGGGTTCGCAGTCGCCCAGCCTCCCCCATGCACTGCCTGGTGGACTGGCGGGCGTTGAGATCGCCACGGAGTGGTTCAGTCAGCCCCTCGCAGCAGCTGCAGCGTTCCAGGCTCTTCTACCCGCTTCCGGCAGGTTGCGTCGCACCACGTTCCGCGACAGCTCAGCCCCCTTTGCTAGCGCGCGACGTTGGGCCGGTTGGAGGCTGGCGCCCCACTGGCGACTCGCTCGTCGGGCCTCGCGCCTGCCCCCATTCAGAATGACGGGCGCGGTTGCTCAGGCACACGTCTTGTCACTGTGTGGGTCGTGCCTCGCGGCAGGCATCGAATTCCTCGACATGTTGCCCACTGCACGTGCCCGAGCTTCCCAGGGTGCCCCCTGCCGTCAGCTCCCCCGCAGCCTCGCGGCTGCTCTGAGAGTGGGCCGGCCGGCTAGTGCGCCTCTTGTAGCTAATTAGGCTTGCCCGTTGGCCCGGACTCCCTGCTCGCCGCCTGCCTGTTCGCTTGCGGCCGCGACCGAAAAAGTATCCCCACCAGCCTTCCCGGTCAAATTGCGGTTTCCTCCTTCTGGACTAGGGGCTATCCCGGCATCGTTTTGTCCAGCACTCGGTACGTGCGGTTGGTCTTTGGCCCCGGCTTCTGCTTGCCCGAGGTGCCCGTCCGCTTGTCATCACTTTGTGTGTCAGCCCTTGCGTGGTGCCCATTCGGGCCCGTGTTGAGTCAACCTGACACCGTCCCTCGCACAGTTACGCGGTGATCCGCGCTATTTTGGCCGCGTCGCGGCTGTGCCGCTTTCCGCCTTCGTGCGAACTGCTGCCTCGGGGTCCCCCGGCTTCCGCCACCCTGGGAGTTGCAGCCTGCCAATGCATTCGCATGGCGTCTATTCCTTGGCCGACGGTCCTTTGGACCACCCCTTTTCTCGCTCTTCGCCGACGTCTGGGGCTTCGCCTTTGCATTTCTCTGTCCTACCTCGACTGACGATTCGTTGGCCACGGCCACCCTGGTGCCCACGCATTCGTCTGAGGTACAGTATCGTGCTTTCTCTTTCGGAGCTGTCCCTGGCCGTCGTTGACTTTCCGACTTTCGGCGCCTCCGACGGTCTTGCAGCTTTGCGCGTTGGCAGGTCCCCTTGGTTTCAGCATCTCCAGCCATCCACCTGCCATTGGGCCGCTGCGTGAGGCCTCGGCCGGCGCGTAGCTGTTGCCTCGCGCGTCGCCTCTGCTTTAATATGATCGCGTTTCGTCTGCTTAAGTAGTCTCCGCGTAGCCCGCTTTGACCTGACTCGCCGCCGGCGCGCTCGCCCGCGGCCGCTGACAAAAAAAATCCCCTCCAGCCCATCCAGAAACGGTGTCCAGGCGAGTTGAGGTGATCAGGGAAGTGCGGCAGCAAAGAGGAGGACGGCCGAACCGTGGAAACGGAGTGAAGAGGAGAAGGAGGAGGTGGATGGATGGATGGATGAGGGAGTGGGAAGAAGGAAGACGAAAATGATGAGGAGGAAGCGGAGGAGGAGGAGGAGGAGGAGGAGGAGGCGGAGGAGGAGGAGGAGGAAGAGAAGGAGTAGGAACAGGAAACAGGAACAGGAGGAGGAGGAGGAGGAGGAGGAGGAGGAGGAGGAGGAGGAAGAGGGCAAACACAAGGGCCAGAGGTCTCTTGGATGCCTCTCGGAGCCTCTTGGGGTATCTCTTGGGCGATTACTGGTGGCCTCTTGGGACGTCTTGGAGATATCTTGGCGATCTTGGGGGCCTTTTCGGGGTTTTGGGTGCCTCGGGGGGGGGCCTCTTTGGGCCGCTGAGGGTCTTTTTTGGGTGGCCTCCTGGGGGCCTTTTGGGGGCGTCTTGGGGCAAGTTTGGGGCCATCTTGGGACCTTTTGGGGCCTCCTGGGCGCTTCTTTGGGCCATCGTGGAGGAGATCTATCAAAAAAGAACGGCGCTTCAAATAGGGTTGCCCCCAGGCCAACGTGGGGCCAAAACCATGGTAAAATCACTGATCTTGGCTTCCTCGCCGAGGCCGTTTTGGACGTTCCGACCGCTCTCGGCCCCCCCCCCGTCCAGGTCCACGGGGAGGGGGTAGGGGGAGGGGTTAAGTTACCCGCTCCCCGCCCGCAAGCCGTCTCGTTCACTCCCACCCGCCCTCCCAACACATACGTAGCACCCGAGTCTGGCCCGAGCCTCAGCATATTCAGCAGTCGTCTTTGGATGGGCAGCTACTGGGGGCCTATCCGCCGCCGCCGCCGCCGCCGCCGCCGCCGCCGCCGCCGCCGCCGCCGCCGCCGCCGCCCCCCGCTGGCCGCCGCCGCCGCAGCCGCGCCGCCGCGGCCGCCGCACCGCCGCCGCCGCAGCCGCCGCCGCCGCCGTCGCCCCGCCCCCGCCGCCGCCGCCGCCGCCGCCGCAGCCGCAGCCGCCGCAGCCGCCGCCGCCGCCGCCGCAGCCGCCGCCGCCGCCGCCGCCAAGTGTACTGCTTGTATGGTTTTTTGACAAGGATGGTGTGGGGGGGGCCGCATCGGGTTGGCTGCGCATGTTCCGAATTTGGAGGCAAAGTGTGTTTTGAAGTGTTTTTTAAAAATACCAATGGATGATGGGGGGGGTCGGCATGGACTCGGGTTGGCCCCCAGTCGCCTGGGGGAGGGGGTGTTTATTAATAGGGAACAGTGACAAACCCTTCTCCGGAGGGGAAGAAGGAGGGGTGGAAGAGGAAACGCCCTAAACCACCGACGCCCAAAGGGCTGGTGGGATTTGGTGCGTGCCGGGGCTGCGGTTTCCGCAGGAGGAGCAGGAGGAGCAGGAGGAGGAGGAGGAGGAGGAGGAGGAGGATCAGGGGAAGTCTGAGGGATATGGGGATCTGGGGGAGGAGGGGTGCGTGTGTGTGTGTGTGTCGTTTCGCACGAAGGGTGGACTCTGGGCAGGGGGCCACCAATCTCTCCGTCATTTACGGAAGGCAGAGGCATCAGAAACGTAATCGAAGGAGCACGAAGTCTATCCGGTGTTGCCCCCTTGGGGGGACCAGGGTGATACGGCGAGGTGCTCTTTCTAGACACACTCGTTGCTCGTAATAGCTGGATGGGAGAGGAGAAGGAAGAGATCGAGGAGGTCCTCCTTCAACAGGAGGGGGGAGATGGAGGAGAAGGATGATGGTGGAGGTGGGATGCTCATCCAGCAGACCTTGCCGCCATGCCAGCGCAGCATCGACGTACACGCAGAGTGCGTTCTTAAAACCGAGGCCTCCGAACGGGTTCGGTAGAATCATCCCGGATCCGTGCGGGAAGCCGATTTGAGGTGGTTGCGCGCGGTACAGCCATATCGTTTCATAGTGGTTGCGTGGCGGCCGGGGGTCATCATTGATGTATCTTTGGGGCCTCCTCTCCAGGTCTTTGTAACCATGTTTGATCCCCTGGCCGTAACGGGCGTTACCGGGGGGAAGGGAGGTGACCCGTAACGCCGCGATTCGGAATGGCTAATTCCCAGACGGCGCCGGGCGATGGGATATGTTTTTTTTCGTTTTTGGTTTGTACTACCGTGCTTTTGATTCGATTTTGGCTGCCGTTTTGTTGCCGACGAGTTTTGCCAGCAGAACGCACGTAAGCACACCATGCCTTCTCTGTGATGCTCCCTCTCAGCGGCTCGCTGGCGGCATTTTTGGGGCGCCTCTTTGGGGCTTCATGGGGCCCTTGGGGACTCCTCAGGCTTCTCTGGGGTAGACTGGGGCGTTTTGGGGGGGCTATTGGTTTCTGCTGGCGTGCATGTGGACTGAATGGCCAGCTCTCGAGATCACCAGATTTTGGCACCGCTGGTATTTGTCCGCTTGGGCTTGCCTCTCCTTCGTTTTTGATGTACCCTGGAGGCGACAGGAGGCGGCATGACGGATTTTTCACAGGTTGAGGAGGAAGAAGGTCGGGAGGGGGTGAGCAAGCAGCGACGAGCGAGGAGGGAGGAATGGGGGAGGAGAGCGGAGCGAGGAGGGAGGATCGACGAGGAATCCGCGAGCCGCGCGAGGAGCGAGGGAGCGAGGGAGCGAGGGCGGGAGGGGGACGCGATGGGAGCAAGGGAGCGATGTAGCAGCGACGGGCGAGGCGCGAAGCGGGATGGGGGAGGGATGAGGAGGGCGGATCGCAGGAGGAAAAGGTACCCATACAGTCAAGACGTTGAAATAAGGAACAGTTTGGATTCGGACGGGGCTCGATGTTCCTTATGTCCTTCCGCGGTTGTTCCTCTAGCCCTTCTCGTGCACCCAGGCTTTTTTGAAGCTACAGAGGGGCTTCGTTCCTTATTTACTTATTTAGCGTTCCTCACTTCAGCAGCCCAACTGTACCTCTGCCTTTTTTCTCCCTTTTTTCGGCCTCCTGGGCGGCCCTCGTCGCCACCGCTGGAATCGCCTCCAAGTCCTGGTCAGAGCACACCCCAGGAGAGGTCCGGGGAGTAGCGGTATCTGTACCTATTGGGTTCCCCAGCTGAGGAGAACTGCGCGTTTTTGAAGCTGACCCTGGCTTGAAAGAGAGCTGCGTGTTGTTGAAGCCGGATCCGGCTTCCAAAACACGTGTTTTTTTTAGCCGGAGCTGGCTCTGACCGCACGCAGTTTTTTGTGTGTCTTGTTCTGTGAGACGGATCTGGCTTCAAAGCCGCGCAGTTCTCTGGGGGGGGGGGGCGGAGAGGGGGGCTGGGAGCCCGAGCGTGCCCCGGAGCGGGGGAGGCGGGCGGGCCAGCCCCGGCGGTCGTGCGCCCCCCTCTCCCCCCGTTGCCGCCGCGAGGTGATGCGGACCATCCAGGGGGTGCGCGCGCCCGCCCTCCCGCGCCCGCGCGCGCGGGCGCGGGTCACGTCAGGGCATGGCGATTACAGCAACCCTCGCCTCCTCCTCATCCTCCTCCTCCTCCTCCTCCTCCTCCTGCTCCTCCTCCTCCTCCTCCTCCTCCTCCTGTCCTCTTCGGGGGACCTCGCCTGTCCCCCAAATTGGTGTCTTTTCTTGTGCCCGACGCGGGCTCGATGCGGACTCGACTCGACGCGGATTTGGCGTAGATTCGACGCGGATTCGACACGGATCCAGCGAGGCCGACATGGACTCGACACGGATTCGACGCGGATAGGGCCGCCACGGGACAGACAAGGTCCCGAGGATGCAACATAAAACCCGCGGGTGGGTCGAGGGCCGGTGGGAGGGGGGAGTCGGGGCTCAAGAGACGGGGTTACTGCAGTCGGGGGTCAGTCAGAGCGCCGGATATTACAGGATACTGCAGAGCCAGGGGTGCACTGACCCAGGTCAGGGTGCAGTATCCTGCGAAGTAGATCCCCGGTCGAGGACGAGATGGACCAGCAAAAAGGATCAGCAAGATGAGGCGGCACAAAAGTCTCAGGCGAGAGCGCGGTGCCTGAACAAGCCTAGAGGAAGTCTGAGCAAGAGCGCGATTCCACAGAGCCGAGAGCGATTCGTGAATAATGCGCGAGAAAGTCTCAGGCGAGCGCGATCTTTCGGTAAATTGCAAGGAAGTCTCTGGCGAACGCCCGACTTCTCAATCAAGTGCAAGGAAGTATGGGGCAGGAGCCGTGAATTCTCACTTGGCAGAAGCAATCATGTTTAGCCCCCCGTCTGGTGCACCTTTTGCGTTTTCTTTGAAGTGCCCTTCTAGGGGCTCGTACCTTGTTCTTAAATGAGAATATTGTCCCTTAGCTTGGGCATCTGGCCCCCTGTTTACAACAACAGCAACAACACTCCTTTTAAGACTGTCCGCTCTGATCTGCTCGCTTGCCGTTCAAAGCGTTTCTCCCAAACCCTCGAAACGCGCCCTCTTCGTCCTCGATCGTACCCCCCCTTGGGGTAGATCATTCTTTCCTGCAACGTGTGGGTCGTGCAGCCCGCGCGGCAGCGGACTAGAAGACGGATGAGATGAGACGAGATGAGCAAGCGGCCTGAAGCCAGTGAGTATCTGGATGGCGCATCGGCGGTCCACCGAGGCGGCGAAGAGGATCCCGCAGACACCTCGAAGGGCAAGCCGCCCAGGCAGTGGCCCCCCGGGGAGGGAGGCCATGGCCAAGCGACACGCCAACCCGCGGGGGCCGAGACCCCAGCAGCCGCCAGCGGCCGCGCCGCAGGCGCCCCGAACGGCCAGGCACCCCACGGCCCACACCAGGCCCCAGCTTTCCGAGCCACGCCCTGCGCCTCAGCGGCCGCGCTCCTGCCGTCCGCTGGACGGGGAAGGGAAAGGGACAATTGGAAGCGAGGAGGACGGAACACGAGAGTTAGATAGGGAGAGAGAGAGAGAGAGAGAGAGAGAGAGAGAGTAGCAAGAAAGGAGCTAGGAGCAGAAAACACGTGGCAGAACCAGACAGGCAGATCGGGCGGGCAGACCCTGACAGGCGGGTGGGGAAGGCGGGCCCAGGCGGCCATTTCGAGCAGGCGGGTTGCTGAAGCGTGCATCTCGCATGAATCGCGAGGAAGTCTCGAGCGACTGCGCGTTTCCCAAATCAATCATGAGGAAATCAACAGCGAGAGCGCCATTCCTTAGTATCGAGGGCGCGGCGTCTGAATACAGTGTGAAGTGTTCCCACGCTAGAGCGCGATTTCTGCATAGCTTGTGGGGAAGTATCAGGCGGGAGCCGCTGGTGTTGAGAACCTGGGGCTGGGGGTGCAGTTTGGTTACATGTCGCTTTCCCTTGTCAAACACAGGGTGCGAGCCCCAGGAGATGCATTACGAGTGAACTGATGCAATGGTCTTGGGGGAGGGGGATCAACAACATTTATTTTCTGGAAGTGAGAATTCAGCAACAACAGTAGTTTTAAGACTGATCGCTGTTACATGCACGAGTGCCATTCAACACGTATATACCAAACCCTCGATACCCACCCTCTTCGTTTTCGATCGTACCCAACTTGGGGGTTTGTATTGTTCTTCCCTGCAACGTGTTCTCCTGCAGCCCATGTGGCAGGGGAAAAGAGGACGGGTGGCAAGAAGGGACGCGCGGGAGCGAGGAGGATGGAGCACGAGATAAAGAGAGAGAGAGAGAGAGTAGCAGGAAGGGGGCTAGGAGCAGAAATCACGTGGCAGAACCAAACGGGCTGATCGGGAGGATCAGCCCTAACGTGCGGTCGGGAAGGCGGGCCCAGGCGGCCAGGTCGAGCAGACGGGTTGTTGCAGCGTGCGTCCTGCATGTATCGCGAGGAAGTCTCGAGCAACAGCGCACTTCCAAATAAATCGTAAGGAAACCCATAATTTGCGAGAGCGCCATTCCTGAGTGTCGAGGGCGCGGCGTCTAATTACATTTCGAGGAAGTCCCACGCGAGAGCGCGATCCCTATGTATATTTTGAGGAAGTCCCGCGCGAGAGCGAGATTTGGGAAAATACTGTGAGGAAGTATCAGGCGGGAGCCGTGATTGTTGTAACTCGGTGGCCGGGGGCTTAATTCTGAAACTTAGAATTTTCCCGGATGAATGCAGTGTGCGGGCCCCGGGATGGGCATTTCAATTGAAAAACACCATGTGCCCCAGAGGGGGGGGGGCCAAAAATGATTATTTTTCAATCGTGAGAATTGAGCAACAGCGTCTCCCGCCTGGCACAATTCGTTCGGAATTGCGATCTCACGCGGGAGTTCCCCACAACGTAATCAGGAATCGCTTTCTCGCGTAAGACCCTCTCGCTTTTCATTCGAACGCCGCGACCTCGACACCCAGGAATCACGCTCTCGCTGTTGATTTCCTCGCAAGATATTTGGGAATTGCGCTATCGTTAGTGAGTTTCCCGCGATTCATGCAGGACCGCCGCTTCAGCGTGCCGCCTGTTAGGGCCCGCCCGCCTGACATGCCGGTCTGGTTCAGCGGCTTGCTTTCCTACGCTTGACCCCCTCTCCTGTTATTCTCTCTCTCTCTGTTTTTCTCTCTCGATCCATCCTTCTCTTTTCCCTTTGTCTCTTCCCTCCTCTATCCGTTGTTTTGGGAGGGCTGCGCCAACTACGCGTGGCCGGTAAGGAAGATAGACCTGCAAGGGAGGTGTGATCGAAGACGAAGAGGGCGGGTATCGAGGGCATTCGGATATACATGTTGCTTGGCACGCGAGCAGATAATTGCGAACATGTTTACCATGACTGTCGAGTTTTGGTTATAAAGGGTCCCCTGCTGTAATCATTTTGTTTTTCAATTAGAGTGCGTTTCCCAGGGTTCACAACCTAAGTGAAGTTTCACCAAACTGCGCCCCTGGCTCCCAGTTCTCAACGACAGCGGTTCCCACCTGATGCGTCCTCACAATCGCGCTCTCGCGCGGGAGTCCTGGCAATGTATACCGGAGTCGCGCTCTCGCGTTGGATTTCCTGGCAGTTGTTTCAGATGCTGCGCCCTCGACGCTCAGGAATCACGTTCTCGTTGTGGATTTCCCTTACGATTTATTATGGAATCGCGTTATCGCTCGAGACTGCCTCGCGATTCCTGCTACTCCCCTTCGTGCTCAATTCTGCTCCCTCCCCCTTGTCCCTTCCTTCCACACGTCCTCCCTTCCTTTGCCTTAGGGGCTGCACGAAATGCACGCTTCAGGTGAGAAAGATATACCACTACGGGGGTTCCATCGAAGACGAAAGGGGCGGGCATCGAGGGTTGTTGATATACGTGTTGAATGCGACGCGAGCAGATCAGAGCGAACAGTCCTAATACAATTGTTGTTGTTACTGTCGTTGTTTTGTTTCTTGTGTCAAAAAACCAGTATGCTTCATCCCCCCTTCCGGTAAGCATTGTACTTTCCCGGGGCTCGCACCCTGGTTTCTGTACAAGGGGAAGTGAGGTGTCACCAGATTGTGTTGTGGGGCCGCGATTTAACAACAACGGTTCTCGCCCGATACGTCCTCACAATGTATTCACCAACCGCGCTGTCCCGCGGGACTCCCTCTCGCAATTTACGCTCTTGCAGGAATCGTGCTCTCGCGCGGGACATCTCGCAATTTAAGCTCTTACACAAGCTTTGGCCTTTCTCACGATGTACTCGAGAATCGCGCTATCGCTCGAGACTTCCTCGCGATAGATACAGGACTCACGTTTCAGCAGCCCGCCTGCTCAACCTGGCCGCCTGGGCCCGCCTTCCCGACCCGCCCGCTAGCGTCTGCCCGCCCGGTCTGCCCGTTTGGTTCTGCCACGTGTTTTCTGCTCCTGGCCAATCTCCTGCGCATTTCTCTCGTGCTCTACTCTTCCCCTCCCCCTTCCACCCGCCCCTTCCATCCTTATCCCTTCCCCTTCATGCTCCATCCTTCCATCCCTCATCCCGCTGTTTTAAGGGCTGCGCTAGATGCACGTGGCAGGTGAGGAAGATATACCCCTAAGGGGGGTACGATCGAAGACGACGAGGGCGGGTACCAAGGGTTTGGGATATACGTGATGACGGGCACGTGAGCGGATAGGAGCGATCAGTCTTAAAATGATTAGTGTGAGCATCGTGTGAGTATTCGTAGTTTCGTGTTTATTGTAATTCAGAGTTTGGGGGGGTGAGATCGCAGTGAAACGGAGACCCCCAACCGGGAAATCGTTTCGTTTCGTTCGTGTCGTGCGTGCGGGCGATGCGAAGCTACGTGGGCGCGCGACAGGAATGAACCCGCCGTTGCTAGGGCGAAGTCAGGACAAATGATTCTCCCCCTCCTGCCCGTCTGGCGGTGGCCCGCGGTGTCCCGCGGCGCCCCTTGGTGTCCCGTGGCGTCCCTTGGTGTCCGCTGTTGCTAGGGCGAAATCAAGACAGATGATTCTCCCCCGCCCGCCCGTCCGGCGGTGGCTCGCGGTGTCCCGTGGTGTCCCGTGGTGCCCGCTGTTGCTAGGGCGAAGTCAAGACAAATGATTCTCCCCCGCCCGCCCGTCCGTCCGTCCGTCTGGCGGTGGCTCGCGGTGTCCCGCGGTGTCCCATAGTGTCCCGTGGTGTCCCGTGGTGTCCCGTTGAGTGAGATCGATATTGAGATCGATAGTGAGATCGATACTGAGATCGATACTGAGATCGATGAGGTGCCCCGAGGTGTCCCGTGGTGTCCCAAAAAGTGAGATCGATGGTGAGATCGATAGTGAAATCGACAGGTGTCCCGTGGTGTCCCGTGGTGTCCCGTGGTGTCCCGTTGAGTGAGATCGATAGTGAGATCGACAAGTGTCCCGTGGTGTCCCGTGATGTCCCGTTGAGTGAGATCGATAGTGAGATCGACTGAGTCAGATGTTGGTTCCCCCCCTCTCCCCCCCCCACAACCTCCTTATCACCCGAAGGGTGGTCGTATAGGTTTTATTATTGCTGCTGTTGTGGACTTCCTGTGTCTAGGAACTGTCTAATGGCGCTGCCGCGCGATTCCGCTACCGCGCTCGGGCGGGCGCGGGGGGGGGGAACGGACGCCGGGGGTGGTCCACTGAACGCCCCTCCCAAACATTGTATTTGGGCACGTTTTCTCCCTAGCCTGGAAGGCCAGAAACGCAGGGACGTCGTCATACAAATGCACGCATCTTGGGCTTGATGCGTCAGGGGGCCCTTACTGTTGCTTTGCACGAAGCGAGAGAGCCCGACACACACCGCTGCAAGGTCGATGGTGGATTCGTCAGGAAAGGCAATTCGAAACAAATGCAAATACCCGTTGACTTTCATAAAAAGATGTGAACAAATAGGAAGTGTCGTGGAAATCTCACACCCATGAAATATGGAAGCATATCCATAAGGGCTTCGCTCTCATGCCGCTGGCCCCCCTCTCTAAGAATGGGACTTGCCAGAGCTGTGTTTGGATGTCTGGACGCTGACGTGAAGCAATGTCGAGACTTCACGCGATGGTCAACATTAACTTACGAGGGTTTATGGCTCCGGTGGCGCGAGTATTAGGTAATATACGATGGTTTATGGCTCCGGGGACGCGAATATTGCATAGTTTTCCTATACGATCACCCTTGGGGTGATAAGGAGGTTCGGGGGGGGGGGGGAGGAACCAACGTCTCACTCGATCGGCTTCACTATCGATCTCACTATCGATCTCACTATCGGTCTCGCTCGATCGATCTCACTCGATTCATCTCACAATCGATCTCACTCGATCTATTTCATTCGATCGATCTGACTATCGATCTCACAATCGATCTCACTATCGATCTCACTATCGATCTCACAATCGATCTCATATTCGGTCTCACTATCGATCTCACTATCGATATCACAATCGATCTCACAATCAACGTCATCATCATCTTCAACATCAACGTCAACAACAACATCATCATCATCATTGGGGGCACCATCATCATCATCATCACCTCATCACCATCATCATCAACATAATCATCACCACCATCATCATCATCGGAAAGCCATCATCGTCACCATCATCATCATAATCAACATCATCATCATCGGGTCACCAGCATCATCATCGGAACACCACCATCAGCATCATCTCATCATCACCATGAACAACATCATCAACATCATCATCGGGACACCATCATCAACAACATCATCATCACCATTATCATCATCGGGACACCATCATCATCGGGACACCATCATCATCATCATCACCATCATCATCATTGAGACACCATCATCATCAACATCAGCATCATCACCGGGCCACCATCATCAAAATCATCATCAGCACCTCATCATCGTCATCAACATCATCATCGGGACACCGTCATCGTCATCATCATCAACATCATCATCGGGACATCATCATCATCATCATGACCATCACCATCCTCATTATCAGCATCATCATCAACCGCATCATCACCATCATCATCATCAGGACACCATCATCATCATTTCACCATGGCATCATTATCAACATCATCATGATCATCAACATCACCATCATCATCATCATGATCATCAACATCAACATCATCATCATCATCATCATCATCATCATCATCATCATCATCGGGACACCATCATCAGCAACATCATCATCAACATCATCACCAACATCGTTAAAATCATCATCATCAGCATCACCGGGACACCATCATCATCACCACCATCACCATCATCATCATCATCATCATCATCATCATCAACACCATCGACATCATCATCATCAGCAGCATCTTCATCCTCATCATCGGGACACCATCATCATCACCACTCTCACCATCATCATCATCATCATCACCAACATCGTCAACATCATCATCTTCATCAGCATCATCGGGACACCATCATAATCACCACCATCACCATCATCATCATCAACATCATCGACATCATCATCATCAGCAGCAGCATCATCATCATCGTCCATCATCATCATCATCATCATCATCATCATCATCATCATCATCATCATCGGGACACCGACGGGACATGGCGGGACACCGGCGGGACACCGCGGGCCACCGGACGCCGGTCCGGAATCATTTGGTCCGGCCGCGCCTCAGCCAGAGGCGGGACACAGGCGGGACACCGCGGGCCTCTGGACGCCAGTCCGGAATCATTTGGTCTGGCCGCGCCTCAGCCAGAGGCGGGACACCGCGGGCCAGTGGACGCCGGTCCGGAATCATTTGGTCCGGCCGCGCCTCAGCCGGAGGCGGGACACCGGCGGGACACCGCGGGCCACCGGACGCCGGTCCGATACCATTTGGTTCGGCCGCGCCTCAGCCGGAGGCGGGACACCGGCAGGACACCGCAGGCCACCGGACGCCAGTTCGGAATCATTTGGTCCGGCCGCGCCTCAGCTACAGGAGACTTACTTCTCGCCCGCTCACGCAGCTTCGCCTCGCCCGCACGCACGGCACGCACGAACACGAGCCCGAAATCGATTTCCCGGTAGGGGGGCTCTCCGTTCCACTTCGATCTCACCCCCTCACCTCCGACAAGGGTT
>CAUYUJ010016137.1:0-2500 GCA_963575745.1 Prorocentrum cordatum | reverse complement strand
GCCAGTTTGGGCGAGAGTTGGGTATTGGCCGCATGTCTTTCCGGGGGTATGCCCTCGTGTGGCTAAGCATGCCAACCATCCGTGCGTGTATCCAGCAACTGGCCTCCTCGTGTTCCGCAAGTTGTCCCAACCGCGTGTGTGTTCCAGCTCAAGACACCCAACCAGAGATTCTCGTTCGTAACCCGATCGTGCCGAAGCCAGAATGCAATGCGCTTTTTGGTAAGGATGAGCTGGCACGCGTGTATCTCATGGGCTCACGCCATTCTGCACATCCCCAATGCGCCCCAGCTTGTTGTGCAGCGAAGCGCTTTGCAACGCAATATTCAGGCGATCGCAAACATGGATCAAGGGGGCGTGGATTTGTGACGGGCCCCGTGTCCATGGGAAATCGCGGATTTCCGCCGCCGAACGAGGCGGCACCTGCCGTGTTTTGGGGAGGGCGCCTCCCCCGATCGATGGATTTGGCGACCGCGCGCCAAATCCATGGATCGCGAATCCAAGTTTGCGCGCCCCCGAAAGAAGGACGAGGCCCCCCCTCGAGCCCAGAGCACGGATCGACAACAGAACTGGAATCAAACAGATCGTTTCGGCCTGGCCCCGCCTGCCTGGCCAACTCTCTCCTTCGACTCACTCGTTCATGCTTCGGTCCTTGTGAGAAGCACCTCGCAGTGCAATGGAGAGGAGGTAAAGGATGAGGAAGCGGGGGGGGGGAAGGGGAGAGAATGGAGCAACTGCACGTTAATTATATGTTCAGCAACTCCCTGCGTTGCGCGTAGCTATCCGTCCATAACCTGGTGCGCGTTCTGCCGTAGCAGATCCGAAGAAGTATCTGCTCGTCGAGCTCTCTTGGCTTGTCCTAGCCAGTCCCAGACAGCGCCCGTAACGGCCGCTATCGCAAACAAAAACGCCGATGTTTCGCCATCTCGGTGTCGGGAGCGGGCCGGTTTTGATGCTCGGGCTAGTTTTGATCATGCCTCTGAGCTTGCCATCGCGAGTTTGGCATGTTTTCATTTTGCGTGGCGAAAACGCGCATCCATTTCTCATTACTGGTCACCTTGCTCTCGTTGGGCCAGGAGCTGGCTCTCAAGGCCGAGCTCGGCATTCGCCCTGGAGGTTTCACCCTCGAGCTGTCTGTTTGATCAACTGTCTTGGAATCACAGGAGTGAGGGAGGAGGAGAAGGAGGAGGAGGAGGAGGAGAAGGAGGAGGAGGTGTCTTGGAATCACCCTCCAGAAGAAAGGCCGCGAAATATCCTGGCACTTTTCCTTCCGCAAGTGCAGGCCCTAGGCCCAGGGCGGCATGCCTTGGGGGCTATGCGAGTCGACCCACGAAGGCTCCGGCGCCACTTCGCGGCGAAGCCGAGGGGCGCGAGCTGAGGGAGAAAGGAGGAGAATGGAGAATGAAGGAGGAGGAGGAGGAGAAGGAGGAGGAGAAGGGGGAGGAGGAGACGATTAGTAATGGAGGAGGAGGAGGAGGAGGAGGAGGAGGAGGAGGAGGAGGAGAAAGGGAGGAGGGAGGAAGAGGGAGGAGGGAGGGAGGGAGGGAGAGAGAAGGAGGGAGGGAGGAGGGGTGGAGGAGAAAGGAAGTGAGGAGGAAGGAGGAGGAGGAGAGGTAGGAGGAGGAGGAGGAGGAGGAGGAGAGGAGGAGGAGGAGGAGGAGGAGGAGGAGGAGAGGAGAGGGAGGAGGAGAGGAGAAGGGGAGGGAGGAGGGAGGGAGGAGGGAGCAGGGAGGGAGGGGAGGGAGGCAGGGAGGGAGGCAGGGAGGGAGGGAGGGAGGAGGAGGAGGAGGAGGAGGAAGGAGGAGGAAGGAGGAAGATTAAGCATAATAAGAAGAATAATAAGACAAAACATAAGAATAATAATCATAAGACGACGAAGAAGAAGAAGAAGTCGCAGAAACAGAAGCAGAAGAAGAAGACGAATAATAATAATCATAATAAGAATAATAAGCATAAGCAGAAGCATAATAATAACAATAAGCATAAGCAGAATAATAATAACAATAATAATCAGAATAATAAAGAGTCAACTATTCAGAATAATAAGAAGCATAATCATAATCATAAGCATAAAAATAATACTAGTAATAATAATAATACGAATAATCATATTAATACAAGGAATACGAATAATACTAATAAGAATAATAAGGATAATACGAAGAACATGAAGCATACGACGAATCCGAATAATAATAATACGAATAATACGAAGACTAATACTAATAATGGTAATAATAAGAAGAAGAATAAACATAACAATAAACATAATAAGAATACTAAGACTACTAATACGAATAAGAACAACAATACGACGAATAAGGAGAAGACGACGAAGAAGACGAAGAAGAGGAGGAGGAGGAGGCGGGGGACAATATTGTGGACGAGGACAAGGACGAGGACGAGGTCGAGGACGAGGACGAGGACGAGGACGAGGACGAGTTGGAGGATGAGGAGGAGGACGAGGAGGAGGAAGGAGGAGGAGGAGGAGGAGGAGGATGAG
>CAUYUJ010016136.1:287382-294264 GCA_963575745.1 Prorocentrum cordatum | reverse complement strand
TCGGAGGCCATCGGTCAAAGTAGGGGTGGTCTGAGCTATGCCCTTGCCCCGTCAGGGACAGACACATCGCCTCTCGGGGCGCTCTGAGGGCCGTCTTGGAGCCCTCGTGGGCCCCTCTTGGGGCTCACTGGGCCGTACTGGAGCCATCTGAGGGCCTCAAAAAAAACGGTCGGAAGCGAATACGAGAGCAGGCAACATTCATTGATGATCTTCGGGTTTGAAATGGGTTTTGGCCTCTCGAGGGCGTCCTCGGGAGGTTCCGTGGCCACTTGGAGCCGTCTTAGGGAGGTCCTGGGGCATCTTGGAGGCGTGTCGGAGGCTACCTTGAGCCATCTTGGAGGCCATTTTGAACTCTCTGAAGCTATCTTGGCCCAAACGCCTTCCAAGGATGCCCCCGAGATGCCCAAATCTGTCAAACACAAGGTTTTCTAGATGAGGAGTTCACTTTTTGACTTGCAGCGGAGTGCTTAAGCAGCCTTCCCTCGTTGACAACCTGAAATCCTCTCTTCGGCCCCTTTTGGGGCCCTTCTCTGCCATCGTGGAGCCTTTTCAAATCATTCAAGGACCGTCGGCAGCGAAAAGGCGAGGAGGCAACATCCAGTAATGCTCGTTTGGCTTTGGAAGGAGTTTGGCCTCTCGGGGGCCGCCTCGAGCGGCTCCTTGGTCACTTCGAGCCGTCTCAGGGCGGTCTTGGTGCATCTTGAATGCATGCGGGAGGTCATATGGAACTACATTGGGCTACTTGGGGCCATCTTCATCTTCGGCCAGTGAATCCCTCCTACACATTGAAGGGGAAGAGCTCAGACCCGGCGGAGGAAGTAGGGGGGTGGGATTCAACCATCCACGAAGGGGAAGAACAACGAGTTGGAATAACGAACTCGATCAACTACCTACGCCCACAGTGTTCATGGGATTAGATGGGCAAGGGCGGGGATGGGCGCATCCACGCATCCCGGGATCAGAGCTGGTCTGGACAGGACGGGTGCGCGTGGATAGTTCGGGAAGGAAGAAGAGTAACAATGCCACGCCCCGTCTGTGATCCCGCCAGCGTGTTGTTTCTTCGTTCTTTTGTCCGAACGCCTGGTATATCTTCAGCTGCAACACGCTGATGGGTTCCCCTCAGCGGCGCGTCATTGGTACTGGTTTTGCTCCCCCACTAGTTTAGGATGCAACTCCTGCTGGGAAGGTGAGGTCAGCATCGGCGCTGGTGAACGCCGCTGTCGAAAACCAGCCTGATCCACCAAATTTCCGCTGCATTCGGTTGAATCCCGTTCAATCGGGCTTTGTCCCAGGCTCAATCGAGCTCCGTATGGCCGAAGGGCCCCTCCGTCGGGCGCACTGGCCCCTCGTCGTGCTCGCGCTGCCCTCCCCAGGAGCTGCCTCTGGAGATGGCCCATGGGTGGTGCCAGCGTGTGTGCTTCCGGCAGACTGGCCCAGCCCCCCGCGGTCGTCGTCGTCGTCGTCGCCGCCGTCGTTGTCGTCGTCGTCGCCGCCGCCGCCGCCGTCGTCGTCGTCGTCGCCGTCGTCGTCGTCGCCGCCGCCGCCGTCGTCGTCGTCGTCGCCGTCGTAGCCGTTGTCAACGTCGTAGTCGTCGTCAGCGTCGTCGTCGTTGTTGTCGTCCTCGTCTTCGAAGGACACCTGGTCCACCGGCTGCCTGTTCTACCAGGTGCTCACAGGCCCTCCCGCCCCCGCGCCTCAGCCCGCAGGGCCACTGGGTCTGCGGAGCGACGCCGTAGTGAGTGCGTGGAAGAGTTGTCTGTGGTGGTGGTTTGGGGGGAGTGTGTCGTTTGGTGGTGTTTTGTTGTGTTGGGGGGTGAGTAGAGAGGTGGTTGACAGGTTGCGTAGGGTTGGTGGTTGGTTTGGGGGGTGGTGGTCATCGCCCAGCCCGCGATGCGGGAGGGGAGAGGAGCAGGAAGGATGGGGGGGGGGAGGGGAGGAGAAGGAACGGAGCGGGAGGAGGAGGGGGGAGGAGGGCGGGGAAGAATGAGGAAAGAGGAGGAGGACGAGGATCGGGGGGGAGGGTGAAGGGGAGGGGGAGGAGGGACAAGCTAGGTGCGCTCGCGTCATATCTGACGTCCTACCCCTCCGTCCCATCCCTTACCATGGCGCTGATTTTCTCTATCCGCGGACGCGTGTCGTAGCGGACCTGTGGCTCCGCGCGCGCGTGCGTAGTGGGTGGTGGTGCGCGTGCGTGCGTGCGTGCGTGAGTGCGTGGTTGTGGTGGTGGTGGTGGTGGTGGTGGTGGTGGTGGTGGTGGTGGTGGTGGCGGTGCTGGTGCTGGTGCTGGTGCTGGTGCTGGTGCTGGTGCTGGTGCTGGTGCTGGTGCGGGTGCTGGTGCTGGTGCTGGTGCTGGAGCTGGTGCTGGTGCTGGTGCTGGTGCTGGTGCTGGTGCTGGTGCTGGTGCTGGTGCTGGTGCTGGTGCTGGTGCTGGTGCTGGTGCTGTTGCTGGTGCTGGTGCTGGTGCTGGTGGTGCGGCGCGGTGGTGGCCGGGCGGATTGGGCGCGCGAGAACAGGCCCGCGCTGGGGCGAGAACGCCATCCTCAAACGACCGGAGGCAAACACGATCCGAAAATGAGGCCTCACGCTGCGCGGGAGCACGATTCGGAACGATTCGGTAGCAGAAAATTAGGCCAGCGCCTCAGCGAAAGCAACATTTTAGAAAAAAACACCAGCGAAAACCCAACTCCGGGGAATCCTGTGTGTAAAAAAACAGTACGCGGGGGGGTGCCGAATATCTTCCGGACGCCATCAGGGGAAGTGGGAGAGTATTTTCATATTGTGTAATTGTGGAGGAGGGGGGGAAACGAGAAACGAGAAACGACACCACGAGTGGGAGGAGGGAGAGGAGGAGGAGGAGGAGGAGGAGGCGGAGGAGGAGGAGGAGGAAAACGACGACTGTGACACCAGGTGCATTAATTATTAGCTGAATACGGCCATGTGAGAGGGTCAACGCGTTCCTGCACAGCATTGGCCTGGTCACGCACAGAGGCAGCGACGAGCAGGAGGAGGGGGGAGGAACACACGCAAGGCGGGCACACCATTCTACGGCGGCCATCGAAGCCCACCCCTGCAAGTCCAATTGGCGCTGGGGTATCGGACACCCCACTGAAGGTCTCTTGGCTGTAGACATCCTTCAAATTCTGAATCCCAGACCGTTCTTTCTTCAGAAATCTAAACTGCAGGGGCAGGGCTCACATGTGGTTGCCTAACCCTGGGGCCCCAGGCTGCCCCCCGTTCCACGCGGCGTCGGAGTACCTCGTGATGGAGAGGGTGCTGGCCATGGACCTGCCGATGCCTCCAGGCCGGCATCCGCTGGGGTTGCGGCGGAGGCCCCCAAGTTTGCCTCCACTCCGGCCCCGACTTACGAGCAGTGGACAGGGCAGGTTGGGGAGAAGGATGGAGGAGGCCTGAGGAGAATGGGCGTCGGAGCACCAGGAGGGGCAGTACGACATCTGCGCCCCCCCCATCCATCCTGCGGAGGTGTGTCCCGGCTTGGCATCGCTCGGACGTGTGCCTTTTTTTTCTCGGCGAGGACCTTCGAGGAGCATCCTCGACCATCTGGCGAAAAAAACACGCACGAAACCGAAAAAAAACACAGGAAATGGACGTCCGAGCGATGGCCAGCTGGGGCAGTGGATCCGTTTCGACCGCCCACGGAAGCGTGGTCGAGTGTGTTGCCCCGTCTTTCCTGATGGCTGCCGCCGAACAGGGGGGTGCTATTCCTTGCGATCGGTGTGTCTTGACAGAGGTCCCCCCCTCGGGGGCCACGATCCTCGTGAGCGGTGTCAGAAATTAGTCCTCCCAGGGGCCGATCTTGGACGCTCCAGCCGATCGCGGCCCCTCCCGTCCAGGTCCAAGGGAGGGGGCAGGGAGAGGGGTAAATCTCTCGCCGAAGGGGAAGGAGGGTTTTTTGGAAGAGGAAGGAAAGTCATCGTTAGACCACCTGCGCCCAGGGGGCTGGTGGGATTCCTGGCGAACGGCGTTTCTTGACAGAGCGTCCCTGTCCATCAGGGGAGGCAGAAAGGCTCCCCCCCATCCACGCCCTGCTCTCTCGCGCCCCTCCGGTGCCCCTTCGCCACTCTTCCCCCGTCCCTCCTCTCTCCTGTAGCCTTAAGTCGGGCCTGTCCCTCTACAGGAGGAATATTCCAACATAGTACAACATACTCTGGGGACATTTTTACCATTTTTGACCATGTTGGATTTCGTTTGTCAATTTTCATTTTTTTTTCCACCAAAATCCGCCTATAGAGGGGCACGCCCGACTTAACCCTACTCCTCATTTCCCGTCGTTGCTGCTTCCTTCATTTTGCGTCCCATCGTCCGTTCCCTCTGCTCTTCCCCCTGCCACTACCATGAGATCGAACATCGCGAAACAAGTGCAACATCGGAGAAATCACGACTCGAGCCCAAGACCCAATCTTCTTGCCACACTTTGCGAGCTGGATCGATCCGTGAGGGTCCTGGGGCCCGAAACCTGGCAGAAGCGCCAGGAAGGGGTGCCACGCACATCGCGACGTCAGGATCTCAGGGCATCTTCCCCTTGCTGTCTCCCTCCGCTCCCCTCCGCTCACTCCCCACCGTCACGCCGCCGTGCTCTCCCGGATGCTGCTGACATGTCGCCCCTGGGCCGCCGGCCCCGCGCCCAGGCCTCCACCCGCTGGCGGTCGACCTGGTCACCCGAATGGTGGTGAGGGGCCCCGCCCGCAGTCGGGAGCGGGTGTTCAGCGGGGGCGGCGGGGAGCCGGAGAAACGTTGGTGGCCGTTGCCGTCGCCGTCCCGGTTGTACCGGATCCGGCTCGAATAAGGAACATTGATTTTTCAAAAGGGGCTCGGTCGTTCCTTATTTTTCAAAAGGAGCCGGAGAAACATTGGTGGTCGTTGCCGTCGCCGTCCCGGTTGTTCCGGATCCGGCTTGAATAAGGAGCACTTATTTTCAATCCTTTGGTTTGCATGCGTTCCGCTACCTTGTTGGCGGCGCGCTTCCCACGTGTTCCTTGAAAAAAAGGGGCTTCGTTCCTTATCTATCGTTCCTTAGGTCAGGCCGAATCCTGTAGAGTCCCAGGTTCAGGGCCGCACGCCTCCCCCCGTCTGCGGCCACGGGTCCACCCGTGGCTCGGGGCCGTGGACAGGCCAGGGGCTGAGAGGGGGCGAGCCCGCATCCTGGGGCCCGGAGAGGCGCATCGACGGCCCAGGGCCGTGGACCACCAGAGTGGCTCCGGGCCGCAGGTGGGCCAGAGGAGGATCACGGAGGAGGAGGAGGAGGAGGAGGAGGTGGAGGAGGTGGAGAGGATAGTGAGGAGGAGGGAGGAGGGATGGAGGGAGGAGGGAGGAGAGAGGGAGAGGAGGAAGGGAGGAGGGGTAGGGAGGAGGAGGGGGGATGAGAGAGGAGATAGGAGGGAGTAGGGAGGTGGAGGAGGGAGGGGGGAGGAGGAGGAGGAGGAGGAGGAGGAGGAGGAGGAGGAGGAGGAGGAGGAGGAGGAGGAGGAGGGAGGAGGGAGGAAGGAGCAGGGATTGGCTTCCCAGACGTCAGGAGAGGGAGGGGGGTCAGTACGCGGTGAGGCCGCGCTCCCCTGCGGCCGCGGGCGCACACGGCGGGAGAAGCCCCCTACAAGACGAGGCCGCGCACGAGGTCGCCCCCTCGGCGCGGGCGCTGCAGAGGGGGGGCGCGCAGCAATTCGTTGGCGGGGAGTGCATCTCAGATTTCGTAATAAATGGAGGGGGGTCTCATTTCGGGGGGGGTCTCTTCCAGCCTATCTTGGAGGGCCTGGGGGGTCTGGGGACGATGTTTTGGAGGGTTCTCCCACGGGGGGGGTCTAAAACTTCTCGTCTGGGAGGGTTGAGACCCCCTCCCTTTTAGTACGAAATCTGGAGTATCAGAGGAGGAAACGATAGCGATACCTGCTACCCCGGCCTCGTGCTGCGCCCTTGCAGGACGGGCCCGCGCCCGAGGTCGCCCCTCGGCGAGGGCGCTGCAGAGAGCGTGCTGGGGAGGCGCGCGGCAATTCGCTGGCGGGGGGTGCACTTCGGATCGGGGAAACGCAAGACTCGAGCAAGCCGGAACTCGCGCCTGCGAAGATTGTTGACGAGCGCGTCCCAGATGTGGGCGGTCCGTTTTTCGAGGGACGTCTGCAGCGGGAGCCCGCGTCAGATTTCAGATTGCGTCTCGTCGTTTTCATGATGGCCCCCGTGCGGCCAACCCGAGCCCCCCCTACCTGGGTCTTACGTCTCTCCGATCAGAGGGGGAAGTGGTAGCGATACCTGCTTCCCCGGCCTCGTTTGCGACTTTGCGGGGCCTCCAAGGAGGCCTTCGTCGCTACCGCTGGGTTCGCCCCGAAGCTCTGGCCAGAACGCGCCCAGGGAGAAGTCCAGCACCAGGGCCAGCGTTAGGGGGGGATAGGTTCAGGGGGTGTTGCATCGACCCCAAATGTCACCGCCCACCAAACCACCCCAACCCAACCCGAAGGCCCCGATTTGCCCTCCATTTTCAGGGGAGGGGGGGGGGTCGGGGAACATGGAAACAACCTGAAATTCGTGCGAAATTATGGTTTTCGGGTTGGGTTGGGGTGGTCTGGTAGGTGGTCAAAATGGCCCAATGCTCGCCGATGGCCCCAACCGCCCATTCAACGCCGACGGGGGCCCAATAGCCTGCCAAGGAATGCGCAGTTTCGCTCTCCAGGGCCACTCGCTGCTCCATCGGCGACGTGTCGCTGATTGAGGCCTGAGTTTCCCCCCCTTGAGCAGGTCCCCTCCCGACGTTCCCCCTCAAAGGGGGCGGGCTGCCGAAGAGAGTGCGGGCTTGGCGGCGGCGCCCAAGTGCGACCGAAACCGAGGGTACCCCTCCAGCCGCCCTTGCCATACTCCTCCCTCCTCCTCCTCCTCCTC
>CAUYUJ010016136.1:254882-282382 GCA_963575745.1 Prorocentrum cordatum | reverse complement strand
TTTTCGGGGTCTTATCGGATGTTTGAGAGGTTACAGTCCTCTGAGGGCGTCTTGAAGGTTTCTTGACAGTCCCGGTGGCCTCTTGGGGCGTCTCGGGTGCCTCTGGAGGGCCTCTGGGGACATTTGTGGGTCTCCTGTGAGCTTCTTGGAGGCATCTTAAGGCGCATCTTGGGGGCATCTTAGGGCTTCCTGTGCACCTCTCGGGGCCGTCTTGGGGCACCCCTGGGAGTTTCGAGAGCCATCTTGGGGACATTTTGGAGGAGAGGCCAACGTGTCGCCAACACCGTACTACAAACAATGAGTTTGGCATTCTCGTTAAGGCCTCTTGGGGCGTCTTGGATGCCCCCTGGGGGGGGGCTCTTTGAGCCTCGTGGGGGTCTCCTGGGAGCCTCTTGAGGGCATCTTGGGGGCCTTTTTGGGGGCCTCCTGGGCACCTCTTGGGGTCGTCTTGGGGCACCTTTGGGAGCCTAGGGAGCCATCTTGGGCCCATCCTGTGGCTCCTTAGTTCGGGTCCTGCCCCAGGAGGCCAGAATGTGGCCAACACCGAAGTGAAATCAGTGATCTTGGCCTCCTCGCCGAGGCCTCTTGGGCTTGGGGCCTCTTGGGGCCCCTCGGGGGCTTTTTGGGGGCATCCCGGGGGCCTCTCGGGGCGGTCCCGGGGCACCCCCTGAGAGACCGCAGGCCGCCTCGCTCACTCCCACCCGCCTTCCCAACACAGAAGCAGCACCCGAGCCGCAGCGCGTTCAGCAGTAGTCTTTGGATGGGCAGCTACAGTCGGGGCCCTGAAGAAGGAACCCTTTTCGTCGGGGAGGGGCTCCGCATTCCTTAAGTGCTTCACAGCTTGCCTCAGGTGTTCCTCATTTTTTCGATCGGAAATCGAAGTTCAACGTATGGAAAAAAGGGGCCTCGTTCCTTATTCGGGGTTCCTTAGGTCAACGCTCCGACTGTAGTCTTTGGATGGGCAGCTAACGAGGACCAAACCAGACCCCATGTGCGCAACGCCAGGTCGAGGTGCGCCACGCGCGCCAGGTGCGCCAGGCACCCCCCTGTGGCCGAAGCGTGCCGGGCACGCATGGTGCGCCAGGCGCGCCACGTTATCTGCGCGCGCCATGTGTGCCGCGTGCTTCAGCCGCGCCAGGTGCGCCACGTTCGGGGGCACGCGCAGGGTATGCCAGGTGCGCCTGCGCAGGTTGCAGTGGACGCATCGGGAAACGTGTCGGCCCCCACCGCCCTTGTCGAACATCGGTGCGCAATCGTGGCGGGGGGACCATCATGGCATCTGGTGGGCCTGCCTATAGGAACCGATACGCCAGCACCCCCGCCGTCCCAGTCAAAAGCCACAGTGATCGCGGGGTGCCCGCGCATGATCCAGATTTTGCTTCGAAGCGTATGTTGCATGGTTTTGTGACGGATGCTGTCCCTGCGCGCAGCAGGCAATATGCGGGCAACCCCGCCGTCTTTGTCAAAAAGGTACCTTGGCGAAAAGCCCAACAAGACCACTCGCTGCACAAGAACTCTTTGGGGGGCGTCCGCAGTTCCCCTGAAAACTCCACCAGAGAAAATCGGACCCAGCTCAGCACGCAGTCACACGACTTAATTCACACGCGGAGGTTAGCAGTGCATGCGGCGCGGAACACAAGGGGGGAGACTGTGGGAGTAGGAGGAGGGATCATGGGCAACCTTACCTCTGAGCCAAACCGCGTCGTGGATCATGCGCCATGCTTGTGGGGGTTGCGCCAGGAGGGACCCGAGTCACCATGCGAACGCCGCCCCTGGGGCCTTCGGTGAAGTTCCCTATGGGGCCACGGAGCGTGTGAGGGCTGTGCCAGGCAGGACCCGAGCCACCATGCGGACGCAGCCACTGGGGCCTTCGGTGGAGTTCCCTATGGGGCCACGAAGCGTGTGAGGGTTGTGCTAGGAAGGACCCGAGCCACCATGCGGACGCAGCCACTGGGGCCTTCGGTGGAGTTCCCTATGGGGCCACGAAGCGTGTGAGGGATGTGCCAGAAAAGGGCCCGAGTCACCATGCAGACGCAGCCTCTGAGGCCTTCGGTGGGGCTCCCTATGGGGCCACGAAGCGTGTGATGGAGTGTGCAGGAAGGGGCCCGAGCCACCATGCGGACGCAGCCACTGGGGCCGACGGTGGGGGTCCCTATGGGGCCACGAAACGTGTGATGGAGTTTGCCAGAAGGGGCCCGAGCCACCATGCGGACGCAACCTCTGGGGCCTTCGGCGCGGCTCTCTACCGAGCCCGAAACGTGCGAGGGGTATGCCAGAAGGGACCCGAGTCACCATGCGGACGCAGCCACTGCGGCCTTCGGTGGAGTTCCCTATGGGGCCACGAAGCGTGTGAGGGGTGTGCCAGGAAGGACCCGAGCCACCATGCGGACGCAGCCACTGGGGCCTTCTGGGGAGCTCCCTCTGTGGCCACGAAGCGTGTGAGGGATGTGCCAGAAAGGGCCCGAGTCACCATGCGGACGCAGCCACTGGGGCCGACGGTGGGGGTCCCTATGGGCCCACGAAGCGTATGATGGGGCGTGCCAGAAGGGACCCGGGTCACCATGCGGACGCAGCCACTGGGGCCCTCGGTGGAGCTCCCTATGGGACCACGAAACGTGTAAGGGATGTGCCAGAAGGGACCCGATTCACCATGCGGACGCAGCCACGGGGGCCGTCTGGGGAGCTCCCTATGGGGCCACGAAGCGCGTGAGGGCTGTTCCAGGGGGGACCCGGGTCACCATGCGGACGCAGCCACAGGAGCCTTCGGTGGAGCTCCCTATGGGGCCACGAAATGTTTGAGGGGAGCGACGAAACGGTGATGACAACGATGATGGCGGTGATGATGATGATGATGATGATGATGATGATGATGGTGATGGTGATGGTGATGGTGATGGTGATGGTGATGGTGATGGTGATGGTGATGGTGATGGTGATGATGGTGATGATGATGATGGTGATGATGGTGATGATGGTGATGATGGTGGTGGTGGTGACGAGGGTGGTGAGGGTGATACTGATGATGCTAATGATGATGATGATGCTAATGATGTTGATGAAGATGATGGTGCTGATGATGATGCTGATGATGATGATGATGATGGTGATGAGTGGACGGAAAAGGGACGAATCATATAAATGATGGTAGTGTGTGATGAAACCGGCAGAGGAAAAGATGATGATGATGATGATGATGATGATGATGATGATGAAGGTGGTGATCTGATGGGGGAGGGAGGAGAAGAGGATGAGGATGACGTGAAGGAGGAGTGGAGAGGCAGAGAGAGAGGATGGAGGAGAAGGAGGAGGGAAGGAAGGAAGGACAGGAAGGAGTAAGGAATGAAGGGTGGAGGAGTCGCGCGGCGCTGGCGATTCAAACGAGGACCCAACACAGGAGGGTTGGTGAACAATATAATTTGCTTGCGCCCCCTCGATCATGACTTCACCTTTTCCCGAAAGGGCCCGGCCCATGGTTCCACTTTAGTTGGTAAACTAAAAAACCTACACCAAAAAAACACAAAAAAACCTGTCCCCACGGTTGCAACTTGAAGAGGGCCGGCGAATTTTTTTCCCTGATAAATAACGAGGTCGAAGGAGGCCGGCGAATTAAAATTTGAGGATGTCTCGAGCGAAACGCTTGTTTTTGAAATCCCGATCGATAAATCACAGGGTGCGGGCCACTTTTTCGTGTGTTGAGGATGTCTCGAGCGCAACGCTTGCTCCGCAGAGTTTGCCGAGGATGTCTCGAGCGAAACGCTTGTTTTGCAGAGCCGACCGCGACGCGGAAAAGCGCCCCGCGCGAAGGAATTTCGATGATGTTTCGACTAATTTGTTTGTTTTTGTACGATTTCCTGGAATTTTGGCAGGATGTCTCGAGCGAAATGCACGACCCCACCCTAGCACGACCATACCCCAGCACGACCACACCCCAGCACGACCAGACCCCAGCACGACCCCACCCCAGCACGACCCCACCCCAGCACGACCATACCCCAGCACGACCACACCCCAGCACGACCCGACCCCAGCACGACCCTACCCCAGCAAGACCACACCCCAGCACGACCACACCCCAGCACGACCTCACCACAGCACGACCACACCCCAGCACGACCACGCCCCAGCACGACCACGCCCCAGCACGACCACGCCCCAGCACAACCACCCCCCCGCACGACCACCCCCCCAGCCCGACCACACCCCAGCACGACCACCCCCCAGCACGACCACACCCCAGCACGACCACTCCCAGCACGACCACGAAAAACCCCAGCACGACCACACCCCCATCACGACCACACCCATTCCGCACCGCCGGTGTAGTGTTCGTGCGTGTCTGTTTGAGTGGTTGCCTGTTCGTGGGGTGTCTCCGTGGACTGTTTCAAAGGGTGGTCTCGTGAATGTTTCGTGAGGTGTCCCTCGTGGAATGTTTTCGTGAGTGTGCTTCGTGGGATGTTTTCCGCGGGGTGCGAATTTTCCGCGGGGTGCACGACCACGCCCCAGCACGACCACCCCCCCAGCACCGACAGCGGCCCCCATCACGACCACCCCCCAGCACGACCACCAGCACGACCACACCACCCCAGAACGACCACCCCAGCACGACCACACCCCAGCACGACCACTCCCCAGCACGAACACACCCCAGCACGACCACACCCCAGCACGACCACACCCAGTCGCACCCCCGTGGAATGTTTCGTGGCGTGTCTGGTTGAGTGGTTGCCTGTTCGTGGGGTGTCTCGTGGAATGTTTCAAAGGGTGTCTCGTGGAATGTTTCAAAGGGTGTCTCGTGGAATGTTTCGTGAGGTGTCTCGTGGAATGTTTCGTGAGGTGTCTCGTGGGATGTTTCGCGGGGTGTCTCGTGGGATGTTTCGTGAGATGTCGCCCAGTTGGGTATCGTGAAAACGTGACCATGCTGCACATGTCTTTATCCCTTTCCGGGTTCGTGGGTCCATCATGTTTTTGAGAGGGATGGTGTGGGGGGGGCATCATTGGTCCTGGTTGGCTGCTGGTCGCCGCCCGGTCGCCTGGGTGTGTGTGTTTCTTACTTGTGAAAATGGAAAAAAAGCCCTCCCAGAAGGGGAAGAAGGAGGGGGTATAAGAAATTATCTAAATCACTCACGCCCTGAAGGGCTGGCGGGATTGGTCGAACGCCCGGCCAGGGATGCCGTGCCCCCGAGATCTGTGCCCCACCGTGGCTGCCCATGGCCAGCCCCCATCCGTGGCCCCTCCCTCGTGGAGCCCCCACGTAGCCCCCCATCGTGGCCCCCGTCGTGCTCTGTCACAGCTCACGACGTGTGCGCTCCCCACGGCTCGTTTCGCATCGCGGGCCAGTCCAGGTCGGCCCGCGTCGGTTCGGCAGGTTCGGTTCGCGCAGCGGGCCGGTTTCGTTCGGCCGATTCGGTTCGTCCAGCCGGTCCGATTTGGCTCGGGGGTGGACAGAACCCCCAACAGTGACACGTCGATTAGTGAATTGTCCGTTTTCGGTTCTCGAGATGGCGCCGTGGCCGTTATTTTCCAGGCTTGCGCCCGCCAGGTTTGGGCCTCAGGTCGTTCTCACTAAACCACGTTTTACTAAAGGGGGGTCTGTCCATCCCCGATCGGCGTGTTCGGTTCCATGGCCCGTTCCCGGTCCTCGGCTCGGTGCGCGGCCATCACGATTTTGGGAAAGCTGCTGTTCGGGGCTCGATGCCGCAGGGGTGCCCTTCGGGACGCACGACGGCGTGGCGGGGCAGCTCTCGAGGAGGTGCGCCCACACGGATCTGAGGCGCGCGGACTCGCGGCCGGTCCTGCTTACCAGCCTCGAACGTATCCCTATCCCTAAGATTGACACGCCCTCAAAATAGGGGGATTCGCCCTCAAAAAAAAGGGAATCCCTAAGATTGGCATCGTGATGAGGAGGTGCCCAGCATATTGATAGGGATATGTTCCAGGCTGGTAACCTGCTCCCATGCAGGAGCGGCGCGCTCCGTGGCCAAATCGGGCGGCGCGGACCCTCACGTCTCGGGCGGTTGGTTTGCGTCGTGACGACCGACGGCGACGCCGCCGCCGGCGTTCGATGTTTGAACACCGCTGGCGGCCCGGAATCAGTCGATGTTGAACGATCTGACGTTTTGGAAGACGGCCGATCCTTCAGGGTTGAATGCTCCCCGCGGTGCTAGGAACCAAGGTCGAGTCGACACGTCACGAGCCTGCCGTACTTTCCCCGATCCGTAGACCATAGATGTGGCGCCCGAGTCCCAGATCCAGGGGTCCGGCCGGCATCCATGTCAACGCGCCCGAGATTTTGAAGGCCATAGAGTTCGTGCAATCATAGATTCGCAAAGGTCGCGCGGATTCTTCGGATCGGCGCTGGAATCCTGCGGCGCCGCCCCTGGCTCGCTCCGCGCGCCAGGGAGGGGTCCAGCGCCGATCCAAGAAGCCCCCGCGGATCTCCTAAAGTAAACGGGAAGGTTGCGGTTGGAGAAACGAGTTCCTTGGAATGGTGGCTAGGTTGCCAGGGCGGGCGTGGTCAGCGATCGGGAAAAAGATCACGCGCAGCGTGCCGCGGCCCGAGGGCTTCCCGCACGGATCTTCGGACGTCTCCCAGACATTTACCAGCCTCGAACGTATCCCTATCCCTAAGATTGACACGCCAAAAGGGGATGACAATCTTAGGGATTCGCGCTCAAAAAATTAGGGAACCCCTAGGATTAACATCGTGATGAGGAGGTGCCCAGCATAGGGATAGGGATATGTTCCAGGCTGGTAAGACATGTCTGTTCCAGAAGGGGGCCGGTGGTAGTGGGGTGCGGAGCGTCGCGCCCGCGAAAGAGCACCCGTCGTGGGAAGACTCGGGTGTGGCCAGGACCCCGGGCAAGGGGACCCGGTCAGTGGTAGGGCCCGGGAGCCCTCGAATTGGCCAGGATCGCTAGACCAGGTTTGCCATATAGCTGGTGCTTTTTCGGGCGACGGCAGTTCTGGTTCGTGGAAGTGGGACGGGGGGGCGCCCCCGAGTGCAGGTCTCACTGAACCAGGCTCCACTGAACCCAGTTCAACTTCTGCCAACGCCCGAGTCGCTCCCGCAAAAGAGAACCTGTCGTGGGCAGACGAGTGCACGGATTCGCCGTGAGCGGGGTGGCTCCCGAGGGAAGCGGGGCCAGAGAGGCTGCTCGCCGCGTTCTGCCAACGCCCGCAAGACGAGAGCACGGATGCGCCGTGACTGGGATGGCTCCCGAGGGAAGCGCAGGGCCGGAGGTGCGGCTCGCCGCGTCGTGGGCCTCCCGGGGGCCCTCCACGGGCCCCCGGGAGGCCCACGACGCTCGAGATCAAGCAGTGGCGAAGCGTCCCGGCTCGCCTATAGCCCCGCCAAAGAATGTTCTGAGAGCTTGTCGTGGTCCCCTCGACATGTTCTTAGAACATTTCTGGTTGGGACTGTCTTGTTTTAACACATCGGGTCTACGTTCTAAGAGCATTGTCTTTGTTCTTCGAACATGTTTGGGTTCTAAGGACATTTCGTGGTATGACTACAGGAATGCCGGGACAGTCGGTTCCTGCTCGATGAGAGTTGAGGTTAAGTCGGGCCTGTCCCTCTGCAGGAGGAATGTGCAAAAACAGTCAAAACGTAGTACGGGGACGTTTTTGTTGTTGTTGTTTGTTGTAACTGTTTTGGGGTATGGTTTCAATATTTGTCCTTGTTCTCTCAACACCCGCCTGTAGGGCGACATGCCCGGCCTACAACCAAGGAGACATGACGAACGAGTTGTTCCCGGGGAGAGGCCGCGGGTTTCAGGACCCGTTCCCCCCAGGACCCGCGCTGTTCCCGTGGCAGATGCCGGCAGGGAAGTGGGTCAGCAGTGACGGCAGACGGGGCAGGCACGGCTTCCCAGAGTCGGATTCGTTCGGGCGTCGGCGAGGACCGGTTCCAGCCTGTTCGAGGAGTTCCCTGAAGGCCCCCCGAGTCTTGTCTGTGCTGCGGATCCTTCCGTGCAGGGCGCAGAGCCAGAGGCCGAACCGATCGTGTGTTCCCGTCTCTGCCGCTTCCTCTTCTTCTCTGTCAGACCCTTTTCGGGTCTCCCCTCGCCGCCTCCAGACGATCGGCGGTTCTTGTTTCACCTTCTTGCACGGACGCACCCAGTCCTCGCCTCGCGTCCCCGCGACCTCGCTGGAGGCACGCGTACTTCGAGGGCACGACGTTCGGGCGAGCCCACAAGGCTCCCAGGCCGCGTCGCTGAGGGGGAGAATGGGGGAGGACGAGGTCGAGGGAGAGGGAGGGAGAGGGACGGGCAGGAGGATGATGATGATGAGGAGGAGGAGGAGGAGGGGGAGGAGGATGGGAGAAGGAGGGCTAGGAGGACGAGGGGGAGGGAGAGGGAGGAGGAGGGCCAGGAGCATGGGGGAGGAGGAGGGGGGGAGGAGGGGGGAGGAGGGTGGAGGACGAGGACGAGGGAGAAGGAGGGGAGGAGGAGGAGGGGCAGGAGGACCAGGCGGGCTGGAAGAGCGGCAGTGGTGGGCACTAGGATGCGCGAGTCAGTTCCATCGCACTCTGGCGAACGGTGCCGCACTGTGGTGGCTCCGTCAGCAGAGGCCCACGCGTTCGCCGAGCCACGACCCGCGCGGGGGAACTCCACTGTGGCAGCGTCCCGCTGCACAGCCGCGCGCCGCGTTGAAGCAGCATCCTGTGCAGTGGTCAAAACACGACCCGCGCTGGCGGGCAGCTCACTCTGCAATTGGCCCCAAGCGTGACAGCCCACTCTGTGGCCGAACCACGGCCCGCGCTGGCTGGGCAGCTCCCGCTGCAAAAAACGATTGGAAAGCAGTCGTTGGCCGAACCTCGGCCTGCGACTCGAGGCGCGCCGTACAGGGCGGAGCATAGAGCAGAGGATTTGGGGGGACGACGAGTGGGAGTTGTTCTGGAAGGAGTTTCTGGCGACAAAAATCGAGGCTTCGCGTTTCGCCCCCCAGGAGCTCTTCGGGCCAGATTGTCTGCGGTGCAGCGCCGCACGAGAATCATCGACGATGGGACCGGAGGCGGAGCGGAGAGATGGTGTTTTTCGGACCCCCCTCTGTACATTGCCGCAGGGTTCCAAAGGGTTTTTTTCCCGGAAAGGGCTCAGGCCCAGGGTTCTCTTTTAGTATGTAAACATAGTCCCCCGTGCCCAATTTGAAGGAGGCCGGCGGATTCTTTCCCTGATAAATATCGAGGTCGAAGGAGGCCGGCGGATTAAAATTTGAGGATGTCTCAGGCGAAACGCTTGTTTTTGAAATCCCGATCGATAAATCACAGGGTGCGGGCCACCTCAGCACGACCACACCCAGCACGACCACACCCCAGCACGACCACGCCCCAGCACGACCACGCCCCAGCACGACCACACCCAGCAGCACGACCACACCCCAGCACGACCACACCCCAGCACGACACCCCCAGCACGACCCGATCGATAAATCACAGGGTGCGGACCACCCCAGCACCCCAGACCACACCCCAGCACGACCCCACCCCAGCACGACCCCACCCCAGCACGACCACGCCCCAGCACGACCACACCCCAGCACGACCACACCCCAGCACGACCACACCCCAGCACGACCCCACCCCAGCACGACCCCACCCTAGCACGACCACACCCCAGCACGACCACACCCCAGCACGACCCCACCCCAGCACGACCACACCCCAGCACGACCCCACCCCAGCAAGACCACACCCCAGCACGACCACACCCCAGCACGACCACCACAGCACGACCACACCCCAGCACGACCACGCCCCAGCACGACCACGCCCCAGCACGACCACGCCCCAGCACGACCACGCCCCAGCACGACCACGCCCCAGCACGACCACCCCCCAGCACCACCACCCCCCAGCACGACCACACCCCAGCACGACCACACCCCAGCACGATCACACCCCAGCACGACCACACCCCAGCACGACCACACCCAGTCGCACCCCCGTGGAATGTTTCATGGGGTGTCTGGTTGAGTGGTTGCCTGTTCGTGGGGTGTCTCGTGCAATGTTTCACGGGGTGTCTCGTGGAATGTTTCGTGAGGTGTCTCGTGGAATGTTTCGTGAGGTGTCTCGTGGGATGTTTCGCGGGGTGTCTCGTGGGATGTTTCGTGAGGTGTCGCCCAGGTGGGCTTCTTGAAAACGTGACCATGCTGCACATGTCTATATCCCTTTCCGGGTTCGTGGGTCGATCATGTGGACAAGGGTTCTCTTTTAGTATGTAAACATGTCCCCGGTGCCCAACTTGAAGGAGGCCGGCGGATTCTTTCCCTGATAAATATCGAGGTTGAAGGAGGCCGGCGGATTAAAATTTGAGGATGTCTCAGGCGAAACGCTTGTTTTTGAAATCCCGATCGATAAATCACAGGGTGACGGACACCTCAGCACGACCACACCCCCAGCATGACCACACCCCAGCACGACCACGCCCAGCACGACCACGCCCCAGCACGACCACACCCCAGCACGACCACACCCCAGCACGACCACACCCCAGCACGACCACACCCCAGCACGACCACACCCCAGCACCAGCACGACCACACCCCAGCACGACCCGATCGATAAATCACAGGGTGCGGACCACCCCAGCACGACCACACCCCAGCACGACCCCACCCCAGCACGACCCCACCCCAGCACGACCACGCCCCAGCACGACCACACCCCCACGCACCCCAGCACGACCACACTCCAGCATACCCCAGCACGACCACACCCCAGCACGACCACACCCCAGCACGACCACACCCCAGCACGACCCCACCCAGCACGACCACACCCCAGCACGACCACACCCCAGCACGACCACACCCCAGCACGACCCCACCCCAGCAAGACCACACCCCAGCACGACCACACCCCAGCACGACCTCACCACAGCACGACCACACCCCAGCACGACCACGCCCCAGCACGACCACGCCCCAGCACGACCACGCCCCAGCACGACCACCCCCCAGCACGACCACCCCCCAGCCACCACCCCCAGCACGACCACACCCCAGCACGACCACTCCCCAGCACGACCACACCGCCTTGGTTGAGTGGTTGCCTGTCGTCGTGGAATGTTTCGTGGGGTGTCTCGTGGAATGTTTCGCGGGGTGTCTCGTGGAATGTTTCGTGAGGTGTCTTGTGGAATGTTTCGTGAGGTGTCTCGTGGGATGTTTCGTGAAGTGTCTCGTGGGATGTTTCGTGAGGTGTTGCCCAGTTGGGTATCGTGAAAACGTGTCCATGCTCCACATGTCTATATCCCTTTCCGGGTTCGTGGGTCCAGACATGGGTTCAAAAGGAGGTTTTTGGGGAGGTGGTTTTCCAGGAGGGGTCCCCCAGGGGCTGCGCACCCCCTGTTTTGACGAGGCTCCGAGGCCCCTGGGGGGCTCTCTGGGAAACCCCCTCCCAAAAACCCCCTTTTGGAACCCTCCGGCATTGCGGCAGGAGGAGCCCCCCCGTTTGGCCGGCCTCCCCGCGGAGGCCCCTGCTGCTCCTGGCCGACGCGTGTCTGCAGAAGCTGGGCAGGCAGCTCAAGGACGGCATCCCCCCCCTTGAGCGAGCCTGGCTGATGCGTGCCCCAGGAGGACAAGACACACACAGACACAAACAAACGTCGATTCTCCGGAAAATATGGGTGCCGTGTTTGTTTTCCACCACCAATACCATAAATAGGAGGGGGAGGGGGTCCTCCTCCTCCTCCTTCTCTTCGTCCTCCTCCTCATCCTCCACCTTCCCCCCTCCAACTTATGGTGGTGGTGGTGGAAAACAGGCACACCAGTGGAAAGTGGAGGGGGAAAAGAATCGAACATCCAGGTTGTATAGAAACATGCGGGGAATCCTGGGGCTTTTGTGTGTCCACTTCTTGGTGTGCCCCTGGGCCCCTTCGCTTCTCTCCTCTCCGCGGCTGTGGCCGCCCCGTGGATGCAGCACCGCCCGTGTCTTCTCCTCGCCCCCCCCTCCCCCCCCCGCCCCGCCGCTCCCCCGCCCTCCCCTCCCTTCTTCCAAATCTCACATGAATCGCCCCCCCCTGAAAAACCCGACTTCCCTCCAAATGCGACCTAATATTCAGGACCCTCCTCTTCGATGGGGCGCCTTAATACACCTGACCCTCTAAGTTCCAATTCAAAGAAAGCGCCCTAAAAGAAACCGGACCCCCCCAGTGATAAACTTACAAAGCCGGACCCGGGGGACGATTAGTATGGGATATGGAAGACATACCCCCCTCATCGGATGCAGCTCGTGGGCGGTGAGCTTCGGCATCGGCGCTGCTACGTCGTCCGCGGTCGAAGACCCGCTTTCCCACTCTCTGGCCTTCTCCGTGGACATCCCGCCTGTTCTGGCGCGGTCCGGCTTGACCCGGCGGCTGACGAAGCCCTCACAGGAGAGCGTTTGTTTGTTTATCTTGTTGGGCCATGTCGCGGGGTATGCCCCCGAATTACCCTCCCCCCCCTCCCCCCCATAACGTAACGCTCCCGCCTCTCAGTGCGTCCGCGGTACTGCCGGAGTGCGGCTGGCACCACAGTCCAGAGGGGGGGCGCTACGTTATGCCCCATCCCGTCCCACCCCCCTTTCCCCCATAACGCCCGTTATTTCCGCGAATTGCGCTCCATGACTTGCCGTCTCCCCGCCCCCTCTCAGAGGACGAAGAACGGCATGACATAATTGTTTCCGCATTCGAAGACTCCCTCCCCAGGGCGGCTGGACAGCTTATAATTACCCTGCAGTGGCAGTCCGGGGTATACATTTTCCAGCCGCCATGGGTCGAAGAAGAACAAATTCTTTACGCTTCGCGTACCCCCACCAGCCCATCTCACAGCAGCACCTCTTGTGAAGCATGCCGACAGTGGTGTGTGTCAGGCGTGTGTCCGCTGGGCTCCGCATAGCTCCCCTGTTTCTCCTTCCTCTCGCTTCCGTGTAGTGTAGTAGTAGTAGTAGTAGTAGTAGTAGTAGTAGTAGTAGTAGTAGTAGTAGTAGTAGTAGTAGTAGTAGTAGTAGTAGTAGTAGTAGTAGTAGTAGTAGTAGTAGTAGTAGTAGTAGTAGTAGTAGTAGTAGTAGTAGTAGTAGTCGTAGTCGTAGTCGTAGTCGTAGTCGTAGTCGTAGTAGTAGTAGTAGTAGTAGTAGTAGTAGTAGTAGTAGTAGTGGTAGTAGTAGTAGTAGTAGTAGTAGTAGTAGTAGTAGTAGTAGCAGTAGTAGCGACACGACAAGTTTCAGTGGCAGTGGATGTAGGTGTCGTGGTAGAAGGAGTAGTGCTCGCAGTAGTAGTAGTAGTAGGATTAGGAGGCAGAGCAGCAGTAATACGATGAGTAATAGCAGCAGTAGCTGTAGTAGACCTCGTAGTAGCAGTGGAAGTAGTAGTGGGAGTAGTAATAGTAGGAGTCGTCGTAGTAGTCGTTGTAGTCGTTGTCGTAAATGTAGACGCAGTAGTGGTAGTGTCATCGCCGACGAGGAACCCCAGCGAAGCATGCCGACAGGTGTCTGGTGCAAGCATGTGTCTGTTTCCCTGTACGTGTATGCTATGATCCGAAGCAGGAGGAGTCGGAAGAGGAGGCGGGAGGGAAGGAGTTGGGAGGCAAGACGGAGGGCGGCCGTCGTCGAAACCAGCGATCGTTCCCAACCAGCGTTGTTGTCGTTGCCACTCTGGCTTCTAGTATTGGAGTGTGGCTGTGAGCTTCGCTCCGTCTACCCGTAATAGTCTCCGCCTACTAGCATCACTTTTGCGGTTGGCATGGAGAAGCGCCTGTGCTTTGTTGTACTTTTGCTTGCCACGGGGGCTCCTGGACGCGAGCGCGCAGAATATTGGTAGCCGGCACTCTCGCTTCATGTTGAGTTTCCACAGTGCGGTCGGCGCGCGGCACTTTCTTTCCCATGGCTTCGACTGTGATGGCGATGACGATGACGACGATGACGAAAGGACAACGACGGCGCCGACGACGACGACCACGACCACCACGTCAATGGTGACTTGGCTTGCGGCCCGAACGCACGCGCCTACTGTGTTTTTTGGCAAGAGGTGGCTTGTGTGCGCAAATTCCGCACGTAGTCCAGCACCGCTACGAGATCTCCATTTTTGCATCTGGTGTGAGTCATATTCTTCTCCATTCGCCCCGCGTTCGTGTCAGCAGGTCGTCGCGGCGGTTAGCGCTCGGCGACATGCAGGCACGGCGGTCATCGCGAGATGTCGCAGAGACGCGCCACTTGCGAGATTTTCTCGGCACGATCCATCGTCATTGCGACATCAGACCATGGATTCCCTTCCACACCTGTACGCGCATGTAATCAAAACAGAAGCACGCATAAATCAAAGGCGGACCGACACACATCAAGAAAGCACAGAAAGACATGCGCAGAACTTCAACGTTGTCCTCTGCCTCTTCCCAAGAAAGTAAGAGTGGTGCGCCATTTGTCCTGCGGATGTTGAGTAGGCACATGCGGAGGTCTGGGAGTCGAAGTTCCAAGTGTCGTCTGCCGCGCTCGCGTGCAGGCGACGCGTGGAGCGTTGCGCAACGCGTGGGCTGAAGTGGTTCGCTTTGCCTTCTGGAAAGACGGGACACAGTAGATTCTTAGGCTTACGCCACACCGCCGACCCCTCGTTTATGCCAATCTGGGGGTAGTAGAAGCTGCGAAGGGGTGAAAAGGCGAGTGATATTTGTTTGGTGTCTGTTCGCCGCCGCCGCCAGAGGGTCTCGGGCAGTTCCGCGGGGGGGTCCGAGCGGACGGCGACACCGCGAGTTTTGGAGCCACTTGGGGGCCGTTTCGGAGCCTCTGGGGTGCTTCTTGGGGGTTCCTTGGGGCGTCTGGGCGGCCTCGTGAGGGCCTCTGGGGGCCTCTTGGGGCACTCTTGGGGCCCCCTGGGGCTCCTGGGGGCAGAAAGCTAGAGTTTCAACATGTTTGGTCGCCCTCTTGGGCCCCTCTTGGTGCCGTCTTGGAGCCCTCTTGGGCCGTCTTGGGGACCTCTTGGGCCGTGTTGGGGCCGTCTTGGGCCGTCTGGAGGCCGTCTTGGGGGCCTCTTGGGCCATCTTGGGGCTGTCTTTGGGGCCTCTTTGGCCGTCTTGGAGCGTCGGGAAGCCGAAAAGGCGGAAAAGCAAAAAACATAGAAAAACACTATGGAAAATCAACAATTTTAGACTCTTGGGGCCCTCTTGGGAGGCTTGTTTGGGACCTCGGGGGCCGTCTTGGAGACCTCTTGGCCCGTCTTGGGGCCATCTTGGGCGTCTTGGAGCGGTCGTTTGGCGTCTCGGGGCCTTCGTGGGCCGTCTTGGAGGCCTCTTGGGGGCTTCTTGGCCCGTCTTGAGGCCCTCTTGGGCCCGGAAAAGCCCCGTGAACCGCTCGTCCCGGACCCCCCCCCCCCTCCAAATCGACCGGACCGGGCTCCCGGGGGAGGGGTTTGGGGAGGGGGAAGCATCTCACACGCCGATGATCCCCAAGGGGTCGGCGGATTTAGGTAGAACGCTCTTCGTAGTTGTGCAGGAGGACAACGCGCTGCCGCGTTCGTTTCTCTCGAGGAGTATCTCGACGATTCTTACGTTTGGCTTCAAGGGCGGCCTGCGCTCCCTCGTTCGGGTGTCTTGTTTTGCTGGGACGTGTTCTAGGAGTCGTTCGGGCCGTTCGTTCGCGCGTTCTGCTTCGCGAATGCTCTGTGCGCCCCTGGGCCCGTTCGTCTCGGCGTTCGTCGTTGGGGCCTTTCCCTGTGTAAGAGTCTCTCGAGATTCTCGGGGTGTTGCAGGTTCGGGCGCCGCGCCTTGGTGTGAGTTCTTCGGCCTTCTCATTGTTTGTGAGTGGTTGGCGCGTGTTTTGGTCTGCGACACATTTGGGCTGTTCGTTGTGTGAGCCGTTCGGGCTCTTCGTCCTGCTGTGAGTCGTTCGGGCCTGTTCCTTGCGTGCGAGTCGTTCAGGCTCGTCGTGGTGTCCGTCGTCCAGGCCCGTCGTCCTGGTGAGTCGTTCGGGTTCGTCGGTGTGTGTGAGTCGATCGGGTTTCTCGCGGCGTGGGCAGTGCGGGTTACTGGGGCTAGTGGGACTCGGTCGGGCCTTTCCGTGTGTGTGAGACGTTCGGGATCGTCCTGCAATGAGCCGTGACCTCTGGTAGAATTGAAATCTGTCGTCCCGCTCTTCGTCTTCCTCCTCCTTTTCCTCCTCGGAGTTCTTGTCGCGCGGTCACGCAGGTTTTCACGTGAGTGGTTCGGGCCAAGACGCCGAAGGCTAAGGAACGCCCAGGAGTGCCCCAGCGTTGTCGTCGCTGTTGCCACTTTGGCTTACAGCATTGCCGTTCGGCTGTAAGCTTAGCTCCGCCCATGAGCAAAAGCCTCTTTCCCCAGGTTTCCTTGCTGTCGGCATGGAGAGGTGCTGGTACGCCCTGATACTTTGGCTAGCATAAGGGGCTCCTTGGAGCGAGGAGGGCGAGGAGTCGGTGGTCGTGCCTCCTTTTTGTGGCAAGGTCCGATCGTCGCCGTACTGCCGTCGCCCGGCATACATGGCGGAGTGCTTGCCGCCAGAGCTAGTTCTGCACATAAGCCTGAACGCCGTCAGAGCACTAGTGTTCACGAAGCAGGCTGTCGCGGTCAAATTCGCTCACATTACGAAGAAGCCGATGCAGGATGGCAGCGGTGACCTCAATTGCATGAGGAAGCTCGTCGCTCAGGTAGGCACGAGTTTGTATTTCCACGCGTGCAGCATGAACCCGTTCACCGACCAGGACGCCCGTTGGCGCGTAGACTTCGCCGGCGACGTTGCAATTGTGAAGCGTCGCATGTCGGGGATGATAAGTACGCTGGAGTGTCGAACATGGGCATCCAGGGCAACGCGCGTAGCGCAGGTTTTTGAGACCCTGTCATTGCTCACCCTCACGTGAGCCCACTTAGTTGGAAGCAGCTTATCGGAGCGGACCGCTCTATGTCGGCACGGCAGCGCCGAGAAATGAGTGCGCTATTCGCATCAGGCGCAGTGGACTACGAGCAGTCCTTCCTCTTCGGCGGCATCGTACTTACCCGCAAGAGCTTGCTCTGAAGGGTTTGGTGTAATTCGCTGTGACGATGGCGCATCTCTCGTGCAACAATTCGGCAGGTTTGTTTGGTACTCCGCGTGGGTGCATTGGGTGAAGTGGTCAAGCTGATGTCTAGGCGCTAGGTCTCACTGGAATGGCGGACAGGGTCACCCAGTCCGACCAGATAATCATTTCGTTCGTATCTCTGCAACATCTGTGCGAAGCAGATTGGCAGTTTTTCCTCGGCGGGTGCGTTTCGAATTCCAGGCGGCCCGCTACGGAATTGCCGAAGGAAGAGCGTTGGTGGTGCGTAGCAGCGATGTTGCTCGAGGACCCCGACGGCGGCGGCATGGAAACGTCGAAAGCGGCGACGACGACCACGACCACGGCGGCGACGACGACGATGACCCAGAGGCCCAGACTTGATACTGGCGACACTACCTCTAGGCATAGTGAGGCTGAAAACGGGATGTTGCCTGAATGGGTTCGGGGGTTCATGTATACATGGCTACGGCGTCGGTATCTACCCATTGGTGGATGTGCCACTACTCATTGTCCGTGGCGGCTCAGGTGGCCTGTATTATAGGAAACAGCTTGGTGGTGGGACGTGTACTCCACTCAGCTGAACCCCGAACGCTTCAGGTGGGCTCTACTATAGAAAACAGCTTGCTGGTGGGACTTGTATTGTAGTCGGCTGAAGACCGTACTTCGGTTCTCGGGTGCTGGTTACTGCACTCTGTGATGGTGCTGATTATCCTGTTCTGGTGAAAGTGCTGGTTATTATACTCCGTGATGGTTCATTGGTACGAAGATTACGTCTAGTTCATAGTCTGTCCTCCAGTACTGCTGAGACCCATACTTGCCACTTTGGATTTCACGCTGCTGTAAGAGAGTATGTCTGGGTACAGTGAGGCTGGACACTGGATGTTGCCTCAATGGAGTCTGGGGCTTACAGCGTTCGATGCGAAAACATGTGTGTCCTCTTCACAGTCCTCCTCCGCCTCTGCCTCGTTTGATCCGTTATGGTGTGGGTCGTTCGGGCTCTTCGTCCTGGTGTGAGTCGTTCGGGCTTCCCGTGGTGAGAGTTGTTTGGGCCCCGCAACCGGGTGTGGGTCGTTCGGGGCCCTCCTCCTGGTGTGACTCCTTGGGGCTCCTCGTGGTGTGAGTCGTTCGGGGCCCTCGTCGTGGTATGAGTCGTTCGGGCTCCATAAACATAAACTTGTGGCGCTGCGCGCGGATTTCTTGGATCCGCGCTGGGCCCCCCCGGCGGCGCCTCCGGCGCGGCCCCTGGCGCGCTCCGCGCGCCAGTGAGGGGGGACCATACATGAGGGAGGGGTCATTGGAGGGGTCTGGGAGGCATCTTGGGCCCAATGGCTCAAAACAGAAGGGTTGTACACAATTCCCCCCCCTCGGAGACTCAAAAATTGCGCCTTGGGGCCTTCTTGGGCTGCTCTTGGGCGCTCTTGGGGCCCTTTCGGCGTCCTCTTGTACCCCTCTTAGCGCTCTCCCGGGCCGTCTTGGGGCCATCCTGAGGCCTCCAAAGCCCATCGGAAGGGAAACAGCGAGAAGGCCACACGCATTGTATGCTTACCTTAGTAATGTTGGCCTCCATGAAGGGTGCCTACGCAGGAAGGCTCGAAGGGCACTTGGAACCGTCTTGGGGCTGTCTTGGGGCCGCTGTCGAGGGCCCTCTTGGAGCCATCTGGAGCCCATCTTGATTTAGACTCTAACAGTTAGAGTCTAACTACCCGGGCCGCTCCCCCTCCCAGGCCCTGGGCAGCCCAGGTTCGGGGGAGGGGTGAACCCCTTTCCCACGCAGGGGAAGGAGGGGAAGAGAAGACAAAACTCGTTAAACCACCTACGCGCTGAAGGGCTGGTGGGATTCTCTATCCGCGGACGCGTGTAACCACCGACCTGGAATTCCCCCAAAAGAACTCTTTATGCAATCGGAATGGAGAGCTGCGTGTCCAGGAGGAGGAGGAGGAGGAGGAGGTGACGGGTGATCAGGAGAATGAGCAGAAGGAACAGGAGGAGGTTGAGGAAAGATGACGACGAAATCGAACGGCCGCAACAGGAACTCGAGGGGAAGGAGTGTAAGGAGCAAGATGACCAGGGGAAGGCGGAGGAGTGGAAATCAGGGGCCCTACAACGATGAAAATGGGCTCGGATCCAGAAAAGTGGCCCGCGCTTGGGGGAGAGCGCCACTCTGAATGACGGATGGCCATTGCTGATCCGAAAGTGAAGCCCACTGCAGCAGGAACACCATTTCGAAGCACCGGGCACAATCGCATTGCTGAACCAATCAGGAGAAACCATGCTTCGAGCACTGGTGTTTTAAATCAATGCGCCGAGAGGGCCCGACATCTTCCGCACACAATCAAGGGATCGAGGCGAGTAGTATTCATAATGTGTAAGTGTTGGGAAGGAGGATGAAAGGATGGGAGGGAACGACGACGACGACGACGACAACGACGACGACGACAACGAAGAAGAATACGATGACGAAGACTGATACGACGATTCAACTCAACCACGACCGCTTGTCTAGATCTTTCGCTCTGGGAGCGTCTTGGAGACCCCTTGGGCCAACCTGGGGCCTTCGAGGCGCTCTTGAGGCCCTCCTGTGTAATTCTGACAGCGTGCCCCACTGTAATTATGTCGGCGTGTCCGAGTGTATTTCTCCTTTCAGCAACCAAGACTATGACATCGTGTTGCTGTGCATCTGGTGCCGTTTCTTGCTGCCGCTTAGGAGACGCGCTTGGTCGCCATTGCAGCCTTCTTGGGGTTTTCGTGGATCCCTTATGGCGCTCTTTCGGGCCATATTGAGGCGTCTGACCCAAGTCGCAAGGGAAACGGGGATAATCCAAGCCATAGTCAGTTCCAGATGTTTGGGGTGGAGGTTAGCCTCTCGGGGGCCATTTTGGGAGGCTATGTGACCACCTGGTGAGCCCGTCTTTGAGCCGTCCTCGGACCTATTGGACTGGGATTATGGCCTCGGGGACGCAAATATTATGTATTGTTACAGTCGGCCCGGATTAGTAGATCAACCCTGCCAGCTCAAGGGTACCCTTGTGTCATGTGCCTCGCGACACGTGCCTTCTTATACTCCTATGGCGATGTGGCCCTCGGAAGGGTCTTATGTCCTCTCGCGTGTCTTGTCCAATCAAGGCCGACTGTACGTGTCCCACGCCCCCCAGGAATTCAGACAACGCGATCTGCGTGTGGTAAAAACGATTGTTTGGGGGTCTCCCCCCCTCGCGCGTTCAGCAACAATTAGCAGTAAGGAAGCAGAAGGCAGGACAGTAACAGTGGAAACTGGAGCAACTGGAACATGGAGCTGCAATCCTCACCCTCGCAGCCTGGTGGCCCCGGAAAGGGGGCCGGCGGATTTTCTTGAGCCATGCCTTCTTGGGCGCTATACTCTAACCTCTCACCCTCCACCACCCCGTCCAGACCCAGGGGAGGGGGAAGGGCGACGGGATCCCTCCCCGAAGGGGGAGAAGAGGGACGCGCCTTGGATCAGGCGATCGCAAACATGATCAAGGGGGCGTGGATTAGCAACGGGTCCCGTTTCCATAGGAAATCGCGGATTTCCGCCGCCGAGCGAGGCGGCACCGGCCGCATTTTGGAGAGGGCACCGCCCCCGATCCATGGGTTTGGCGACCGCGCGCCAAATCCGTGGATCGCTAATCGGTGTTCGCGCGCTCCCGAGCCTTGGACCGCCTCCGCACTGCTGGGTTGTGGGAGTCGAGTCCCCCACCCATGCCGCTATTCTTGCCTTTGTGTGTCCCTGGTGTGGGCCTCCCGGTCGGCCCGCGTCGCCACGGCTGCATTCTCAGGAGGGGAAAAACACAGACACAATTAATCGTCGACTGCCAGGAAAATATGGGAAAGTATGGGAAGTGGGGGGGAAGACAGAAACCCAGAAAATATGTGAAAATATGGGGAATCCGGTTATTTGTGTGTATTTATTTGTGTGTCCGAGGGCCCCTTCAATCTTGGTCAGAACGCATTCCAGGAAAGGTCTGGGGAGCAGCGGTATCAGGACCTGTTGGTTTCCCCAGGTGGGATTCGGGTGTTTCCATCGGAGGTCGAACTGACGGGGGGCGCGCTTGGGGGCGCATGGGGCTTTGGTGGAGCCCCCCCTAGGCTCAGCTCGGGGATCTCGTCGGCGATCTTGGAGCCACCTTGTAGCTGCCCATCGGAAGCGAACATGCAAGACGACTCATACTTATAGCAAGTGATGGCGGGTACCCTCACATGGAGATTTTGGCCCACTTGTGCACATTGTATTGCTTGTTGACGTGAATGCTTGGGGGTGTTTATGGCGTCTGGTCAGCGGCAGGTCTAGTTGGGGAGGGGGAGGGAAGAGAGGTCGATCCAGAGGAGGACGAGGAAGAGGAGGAGGAGGAGGAGGGGGAGGAGAAGTCGGAGGAGGAGGAGGTAAGGTCGGGTGGGGCCACTGCCTTGACATGAATTTCTCCACGTGCGCATGGCGACCACAGCCAGAGAACTTGTGATGAGTCTGGAATTCGCGTGTAGGGTTTAGATACCCCCCTCTCTGAATTCAACTCCGCAATCTAGTAATCATCCTCCTCATGCTGCGGGATGCATTAGTCGCAACCACTACATTCGTAAACGTTCATTAACCATGACCGAGGTGGAGGCGAAAGCGACAAGTGGTGAATCATACTCATAGTATTATGAGGATAAACGCGGACATCGTGCGAGGGACGTGGGCGAATCTGTTTGGCAAGCATCAACCTTCAAGAGTCGAGGATTCTGTCAGAGCGCGGCCCGAAGGACTTCAGCGACACCATCGCTTCCTGGGACGGCTTGGAAAGGCCGCGCCATCTATGCACACTCACATGAGCGCTGCGTTTTAGTAATGCGCTGGTTTTCTTGTCGAATCGCTATGCACCGCTGCCCTGTCCCTTGGTTCACAAATCTGCGACATCCAGATAAGCTGTCCGGAGAGGAAACGTCAGATTGTGAGTTGTTCGGAGGCTGCATGTGCTTGCGGCAAATCCGTTCCCGTGCATCAGCAGGCTGGGCTACGACTAGCATAACTTGTTGCAGATCGTTCCCGGTTGTTCTTGCAGCGTTCCCGAGCGGTATGGAATGGCCGCGGCGCCCGACGCACCCTTCAGAACCGCCAGATCCCAGATCTCAGAAATCTTGGATTTATCCGGTTCGATTTTGTTCTCGTCTTGGCTTCGTCTTCAGAATCAGCATCCATGCAATGCAGTTCTGCCGAATTCTCCCCAGCGGGCGTGCTAGATCCATCCTGGGGCCGCCTCGGGGAGTCGCGGCCGTAATGTGACATGCTTGTTGCGTTGCCGCCTGTGCGGGTTCGTTGGATGTTCATTCAGGGCTATGATGAACCAATTTATTGTAGCCTTGACCACGAAAAAGAATTTTGAACCCCAACAAGTACCGAAACTCAGTGGTTTTCACGTGTCGGGCCCTGGGAGGCACTCGTTACTGTTTCGTTACTTTTCCGGGCGCTCGAAATTATTTCTTGGATGTGGTCCTTAAGTACGACGGGAGCAAGATAATTTCGGGGGTTCTTCGGGACTACTCGTGGCTGTAAGTTTGGGGCGATTCGCGCTATCTCTCGGGGGTCTCGAGCCCTGGGGGAGGGGGGTGCAGGGCACTCGGTATCTGGCGGTCCTCCGGGGGGCCTGTCGGAGGTATTGGTGCCCTATTTGAGCGATTACTATACCAGACTGTCCCGAACAGTCTCTGTTGCACCATCGTTGGGCAGGTTGGCCGGGTGTTGGGTTGTATTTGCGCGTTGTGGTACGATCGGGGCGGTCTCGACTGGAGGCAGTAGTTGGCCGCCATATGGGCGTGCGTGGGAGATCCGAAGCTTATTGATGCGTCTTTGCGAACAGTACGACTAGCAATTCAACGACTCCATATCATATACACCAAAATGCGCACTGCCCCCCACTCCCAGCACCCACTGATCGCCTTCTTATCTTTCGACGGTGTTCTTCTCTTCTCTTCCTCTCCGTTTGTACCCTTTTCCTCGTCCTCTCGATTCTGTCTGGTATACGTTCTCCTTCTGATTCTCCTCTGCCTGTTACTTCTCTTCCTCATACTGCTACTGCAGACCCCCCTGAGTTCGTTCATCTTCCAACGCTTCATCGCCAGTACAGTCACTTTGCCTAGCCGCCGACGTAAAAAGTGTGTGTGTGTGCGCGTGTGTGTGTGTGTGTTTGTGACTGTGTGCGTGTGTGTGCATGAGAGAGAAAGTGTGTGTGTGCGCGTGTGTGTGTGTGATATGTTGTGTGTGTGTGTTTGTGCGTTTGCATGTGCGTATTCGAGCGTGTGTGCGTGTACGTGTGCGTGTGTGTGTACGTGTGGTTGTGTGTGTGGAGGGGGTTCTCGAAACATTAGATGCAGCAGCCCTTCAGGCAGCAGGTTGAGTTCAATACCGGCCACAAGCCGGGTGAGGAGTGTGCCGGCATTGGCGGAGCAACAATCAGTAGACAATGCGGCAGGTAAGGGAGGAGGGGGCGGAAGGGCCAGGGTGCTTCGCGCGGGCGAGGTCTCACCAGGCGGTCGTCAGCTGTAACTCGTTCGAGGTTTGTTCGGTTTTGACTGGCACATGTGGCGGCGAAGTTGGTCGGGTAAACACGGCAGAGCCACCCACTGCTGTGCAGATGCGCAAACGCTCCGTTTACGGTGAAGCTGTGTCGAGAAGGGGGCTGAAGGCGACAGGAGAGAAGACGCGCGGAGCAGTGGAGACACAACGAGAACCCAGCAAGTCAGGAAGCCTGGGAACGATGGGCTTACAGGTTGCACTGGTTCGTTCCGACGGTGTACGGATCTGGTTTCAATGAGTTCCGGTCCAGTCCAACAAGGGAATGCACCTATCCGACGCTTCGTGATGATAATGCAAGTGTTTGCAGTGTTTTCTTGTCTTACGCGTTTCCTGCTCATTTCGTTTTTTATTTGGCGAATCAGGTAGGCGTTGCATTCAAAACCAGGCACCCACGTCAAATATCACATTGTTGAAATCCCCTATGGCCGCCCCAATCTCCTCAATTGTTCTCGTTCTCCTCCTCCTCCTCCTCCTCCTTCTCCTCCTCCTCATGGCAATTCTCTTTGAGGTAGTTCATCTGCAGCCACCTCCTCCGCATCCTCCTTGTTTCTGTTGTTCCCTCTCATGTTCCTCAACCCAACCCTTTGTTCTCTCTCGTCCACCTTCCCATTTCCATTGGCATCCTTTTCTCCTCATCCTCTCTTCTCCTCCTCCTGCTTGTCCTCCGTTTCGCCCTTGTCCTCCATCGTTTCGGGCGTAGCGGGAATATGTTTAGAGAGTAGCCCGAAGCGTTTTTGTCCAACGTCGTCAGGCTGACAGTATCGTTTTGATTGTGTCAGATTGGCCGCACCCAATTCGTTACAATAGCAGTTTGCATTGTTTTGAGTGGCCGAGGGCGCCACCCATGGCACAATCAATCGCATGCCGTTCTCAAAGGGTCAGCGACCGAGGGTGCAGCCAGTAGCAGATTGTCAGCGGCTGGTGCGGGGCGGCGAGCAAGCGTGTAATTTGCAGGAGGGGCGACTCGCTCGCAATTGTTCGCACCCGTCAAAAAAATTGTTCGCACCCGTCAGCAGGACGACTTGCACTGAAAACCCATGCCAAGAAACACCCTGCTTGCCTCCAGGGCGCCCTGGGTCTCCTGTGTTTTGATGGTTCTGCTATGGAGAGATGGAGAGCGTGACGTTCCCACACCAAAACTAAATGGACGTCCTGGGGTCTCAGGTTTGGGTTCCTCGTGGAAGGTTCCTTGTGGTCGAGCTCCTACTGTACCCCTCGGCGGCGGATCACGCAGCCTGTGCCCTGTGAGCCCTCTCGACCGCAGGTCGCCTTTTGGGGGGACTGCCAGCCGCCGACGGCGCCATCCGTGGCGCATCGGGGTTCTCGCAACGCTGTCGGTCTCGAAGGGCGCAGTGGCAACTTGCGGCGCGACGTTTGCCAGGACGCCGAGTTCCAGGCGGGGATTTGCACGGAGCCACCACCTGGAGGGGAGGGTCAGTTTTTGCGGACCTCCACAGGCGGTGGGCGTGGATATATTCTGGCCCCCGGGGGCCAAGCTAGATCCACAGCCACCGCCCGCTGGGTCCCCAGGACGTCGGTTCCCAGGCGGTGGACATGGATAAAATCCCCGCGCCGTGTCGAGTAGGGCGCAGCCAATCTCACGACCAGCAGCAGGACGTCTCCAGTTTCCTGGGTCGGGGTCGCCACGTATGATGCAACCAACAGCGGGACGGCCGAGGCTTCGACGGCCGAGGGCGCATCTGAGAAACTTCGAGCGAGGAAAGAGGACGGAGGAGGGAGGGAAGGAGAGGCACCGGCGAGGCGAATGGGGCTGCCGAAGACGAGGGCGAGTAGGCGGACTGGTGCTCAGAGCAGTCCTCCCTCGCGGCTGCTGCGCGGCGGCGACCGAACCGTGCCGTCCTTCTGGGGCCCTGCGGGGCTGCGGGGGCCCCAGAGGCGAAGCTCACCACCCACCAAGCCACCCCAACCCAACCCGAAGGCTCAGATTTACCCTCGATTTCCAGTGGGGAGGGGGTCGGGAAACATAAGAAAAAACACGTGTGGAACCCTTACCCCCCCCAACCCGAAATTCGGGTCTTCGGGTTGGGTTGGGGTGGTCTGGTAGGTAGTCAGAAGCCGTCCTGAGACTCTCCCTAGCCGTTTTTTGGCCCCAGCCGTTTTGGCTAGCCCCTCGGGACATTGCGGCCGGGTGCGCCCGGCCATGCGCACGGCGCGGAAGAGCCAGGCCCGCTCGGCCTGGCCCCTCGCGGCGGCTCTGTGCTGCGGCGCCGCCGGGCTCTACGGCGGCGCCGCGTTCGCGGGCCCCGCGCGCGCAGGCCGCTGGCTCGCCAGCGGCTGGCCCGCGCCCTGCGCTGCCGCGGAGGCGCCGCAGCCCGCAGCGCCCGCCGCCCGCGCGGGGGCGGGCGGCGGCGGCCGCGGGAGGCCTCGCCTGGCGCAGGGAGGCGGCAAGGCCCGGCCCGGGGCGGGCGTGGGGCGGCCTCTGGGCGGGGCGCTGCGGAGGAGGCAGAGGCCCCCGAGCAGGGAGGAGTACCGGCCCCTGCGGCCGAGGGTCGAGGAGAGGTCCGCGCGGGCGCAGGGCGTCACGCCGCAGGCGCTCTGCGGCGCCCTGCTGAAGGGGCTGCCGCTCGGCTTGCTCCAGTACGGGTGGTTCCTGCACAGCCACGTGGTGGCGCTGCCGGGGGTCGTGAAGCTGCTGCTGCCCGACATCGTCGTGTACACGGCCGCGCTGGAGAGCGTCTTGATCAAAGTCGCTGCTGGTATCCTTGTTGTGCTTCTTGCCGAGCTCGCCGCCTCTGTGCGCAGAGTTAAGCGAGGTAAGATCCCTCGCTCGAGACTCGTTGGGCACGTGGTTTTCGCAGTTGCGACGATCGTCTCAGCTTGGATCTGTAGCGAAGCAGCGCGTTCAATTGTCGTGTCGAGCTGCAGCGTAGCCACCTGGTTTAGTAGCGAGGTTCCCAGACGGACAGCTGGGCATATGCTCGCGCTAAAGGCGTCGATTGCCGGTGCGATGGCATGTTGTGGTCTAGGACCCCTCTCATCATGCGTTACCAGCGTTATAGTTCGGAAGGGGCGCGCTGATGGATCAACCAAGGTCCTTGAGCAACTTTCATTTAAGGCCCCCGCCGGGCTGCGATAACAATTTTCACATTTTTTCATTGCCTGGTTTTAGCTTGCGCGTCGAATTTGATTTTGCGTGGTAGCGCGTGCAAATGCACAGTTATATTGGTATATGTCTAGAAAGTGTGTCCCCCTGTTGCAGAGATCAGGTCTTCCCGCCCTCGAGCGTGTACAGGCCTTACACCCTAATGGCGGATCATGCAGCAAGGTTTCGCATGAACGTGGAGAGACTAGAAAAAAGAGCGGAACCGATTCTGCATTGGCCGCGATTCAAAACATTACATTGGTGTGTGTGTATGTTTGAGCTCCACACAGTTACTCAGTGCAATTCGCTGGGAGCAATCTACGGGGTGCGAGGTGTCCGACCTTTGAGGTGCAGTCTGTGGCGGGGGGGGGGGCATCTCGTGCGGTAATGACTACTGGTGACACTCTTGAACGGCAACTTCGGGGGAGTCAAATATTTCGGGTGCGACCGATGTGGCACAATTTGGGGGTGCAAGCTAAGGCCGCAAACCATGAGATGCATCTGTTTGTGCAGACTACGCGGTGCAGTTGAACATGAAGAATCTGAAGTCGTCAACTCCATTGCTCGTGCAGCAGTAACTCCGTGCCACAGATAACATCATATTATATACATCAATAAATATATATATACACACACGCACCCCACGTGAAGTCCGTGGTGATGGTGTTCTGAGGCCAAGACATGTTTTGTCGTTGGTGGCGGGCGGCGAGGACAGACTTTTATTATCCACAGGGCCAAATACCAATCGCAGCTGTTATTATCCTAGCATGAGTAGAAGCATTGCCATGATCGTCACTATTGTGGTTATTTAGCTTAC
>CAUYUJ010016136.1:242382-249882 GCA_963575745.1 Prorocentrum cordatum | reverse complement strand
CCAATGAGCTTGAGGGCCATCAGCAAGGCATACAGTTCACCAGCTCCTGATTCCTGGACAGGATGAGGAAGGGGTCCAAACGCACTGCCCTCGCAACGACTGCTTTGATCCATGGCCACCACTGCCCAACCTGCACGAGCCGCATACAGGGAGGTCGCGTGAAAGCCTGAGCCGTCGATGCATATCCTGCTCCCTAGGAAACCTGCTTCTGGCACTTTATCCCACCGCCAGATCTCGGCTGTGGAGACCTTGGGCCAGTCATACCCTGGGTCAGCAATGAGCGCTCTCGTCGACAGGAAATCGTAGGTGCCCAGCTGCAAGCCTCTGTCCACGCACTGCGGCAGGTCTAAGTCCCGCCTAAACAGAAGGAAACCATCACACTGGTATAAACGATGCTGTGGCGTGCCGTTATACATGCCGCAGACCCTGCACAGCGGCGTGATGGCTCGCCTGTCCTGGAACAAAACATCCTGAGTGGGATGACCTCCTGCGACTACATTACACAGAAAGGAGGCAGCTGAGTTTCTCCCCGCTTTCCTGAGGCCTCTTAGGGTATCCATGATGGGCCCCAGGAGGGGAGGAACCACACGCTCAGGATCTTCGGGATCAGGAACCCCAACATGCTCCAGGAGCCTCATATGTGTACTGTAGTCAATCAACTTAGCAAGGGTGCGCTTCCCGAAGTGGTTGAGGTCCAGTAAGAAGCCACGGCAAGACTCCCAGGTGTCCCAAGCAGTAAACCTCCAGCCCAGACGATCCAGGGTAGCCCACACCGCTCCAGCTGGCCCCCGAACCTTGTCCCACGTCCTGGAAGCAACCGTAGGGTAGGCCTGCGCGCAGGCCCTCATGATGTGCTCGGGGACCCATTTCTGTTTCACAGCCTGTTGTCACATCTTGAGCGGCAGGAGGTCGGCCTGGAACGCAGGGTCCAAGCCCTTAGTAGGGCCCAGCAAAAACTGCAGAGTCCTGGAACGGCCCCGCCCTTTGCCGAAAGATGCCTGGCCTATGATAGAGCGCAGCTTCATGACCGTGGAAGTGTTCATGCCTATGACCGCTGTGCCGTAAAAAGCTGCTGGCAATCCACCTGTCTTCACGACCTTGCACAAGCCCGAGTAGCCCGAGCGAAGGCCCCTAAATCGGCGAACTCGGGGCCCCAAACTCTCCCATCTCGACCCCGGGGCTGGAGTTCGGCGCCGACCTGCAGTGTAGTCAACCCCGAGGTTACGAGCCGACTTGACCACTTGGAATTTCCAACGCAACACTCGTGTTTTCACCCGGACTTCTATATCCCGAGAAGTCGCCGTGATCAGGCCTTTCGTGGGAGAGATCAGGAAACCAAGTTTCTCCAGATTGCTGCACAGCGTAAAAGTAGCATCGGCCGCCGTTCTCGCCACCGCCCTAGCCTTACCTGTAGCACCGCACGTAATATCATCGACTACATTGTAGATCCGAACCGACGGGAACTTCGAAACCACCTGGTCTAGCGGGTCAAGAAGGAGGCACTTTAGCAGGGTGGTGGCGAACGTGCGACCTGCCAAGATCGCCTGGATGCAGGCGACAAACTCAGAGCAGACCCTGCCCACCTGCAAGACCCTCTGGCCCCTGTGCAAGCAGAGGAGGTAGCGCAGGCGGTACAGAGGAAAGCCGTGCTTGATGGCCGCCGAGGCCAAGAAGAAATCAACCACCTTCTCATAGCACTTGGTCATATCGACCAGGACAGACGCTGCTGAGTGCCCAAAAACGCACGCATGCTCCATCCTAATAGACTGCTCCCAAACAGCTCTTTCGCACGAGCGCCCCCGGCTTCCGAAATGGCAAGGCCTATCATGGGCCCGCTCCCAACGATCTGCCTGTGCCCGAGAATATTTCCCAAAGCACCTGGCGCTCCCAGGCAAAATTCCGATTGGCCGAACTCCACCTTCCTCGCCCTTAGGGATCATGGCTATGAGAATCGCGGCCAGGACCTCGGGGAGTTTGCCAAGAGACTCCATCCAAAACCAGAGAGCAGCCACGCACTCCAGGGCCCCGTCGCTGAGGATCTCGAAATCCCTGGGGTGTCTTCTCTGTGAGGAGGCTGATGGGATCAGGGAGGTCCTTCATGCTGGGCTTGGGGCTCCATATCCTAGCCCACTCGTCCATGAGGTCGTCGATGCGCCCCATGGGCCCCTTGGGGGGCCCTCCTTTCGGGTTCGATGGAACCCATCCCAAGGGGACCTTGGTGAACTCATGGGCCAATCCAGCCCCATTGCCCAGACTTGTCTGGACCCAAGATCTCCAGGCCTTGCCCCGATCCGATTGAAACTGCTTCTCAAGCCGCTCTGCATTACGCTTGTCCTTGGCGCACAACTGCACGAGGCCACAGAAGTCGACGCAAAACAGGTCCGTCTTAGAGACTGCGCACTCTTGCCAAAAAGGGTCGGCACGGAGCGCTGCAGGCCCTTGTAGCACATGGATAAAAAAAACTGATCTGGCATCTGGTCGGTCCAAAGGCACTCCTTTCCTGACGAGATAGCTGAGCTCCTGAATGTGGATGGACCACTTCCTCCAAGCTCCCCCTTTGGCCGATGAAACAGGGTACGCACCGCCCGAGACTGAAACAGCTGGGTAGATGTTGGTCTTCATTCCTTTGGCCCGACCGCGATACTTGTGCGCATCGCTCTTGTCAATGCCGTGGATACCTATCATCTCATCCTCGAAAAGCTTGCAAAACCTAGCGTAGCCCCTGTCCAGAGCTGCCTGGTCGCCGCGCGCCTCGAGCTGAGCTAAACATTCAGACCAATCTGGAGGTGGAGGCCGCGGACCGAGAGGGGCTTCACGAGGGAACACCTTCGGACCTACAAGGACCCTGGTCTTGAGCTCTCTGGGGGCACCTGAGAGGTCCAGCGTGACGGGCCAGCGCGGGCAGTAGTTCTACGTTTGTTAAGCGAAACAGCGTCGAACAAGGGCCCGAGCGACTTCGAGATGACGAAAAAGTCGATGGTGGTCCAAGAGGTCGACGATTTTCGACATGTAGGCTCAGAGGTGTGGAAGATTGTGCCCCCAATCTTGTCCACCCAACCCGTGTCCGCTAGCAGCTTCGGCGATGTGTTGACATCCCCTCCTATCGCGAAGGGCAGCTGCCCACCATGGAGTTCCTCGCCAAGCCTGTTGAGGATCTGGAAACTGCCGAGGCCCAGGGGGTCATCGCAATAGAGATAGAGCGAAAACACCGCGATACCTCCTGGCACAAACATGTCCAACCAAACTCCGCAGATTCGGTGTGGCTGGGGAAGGAAGAGGGCGGACAAGCGGTAAGAAACCCACCCCGATGTGACTCCTGACAGCTATCCCCGTCCCGCAACTGAGCCCTCCCTTGTCTGTGGTCCTGCTTGGGTGCACGAGGGCATTCCAACCCAACTGGCGTAGCTGGTGGGTACCCTCCCGATGATCATCTCCGAAAGCGAAATCCTGGAAAACGACAACCTGGCCGAAAGACTCGGACTGCAAATAAGTCTTCAGAGATTTTCAAGAAGATGAATTACAGGTTTCAATGGTCATGCAACGGCGGCCTGCTTTCCTCGAAATCCCAGCACTACAATCAACAGACAGGCCTTGACGAGCGTCAGCTGAGCCGACGTTGCCCCCATCACCAGGACGGAGACTCAGCGGCAAATGCTGCGCGTCTGAGGCCTGCTGCGTCCTGCAAAACCCTACCACGCCCCCTGCACGCGCTGTTTCCCTCGCCTCCTGTGGAGAGGGTGCCCAGGTTGAGACATAGGTAGGTGGCGACTGTGAACCTGGGCGCCCCAACGGGTCCCAGGATTTGCGTCCTAACGCCATGCTCGTACCCCCAGCCGAGGGAGTTGACGTAGCTCTGGTCCTAGGCATAGTCGAAGGTTGCGCCGCCCCCGCCGACGGCGACTGAACACGATGACGGGGTTGAATACCAGGAAGACCGTCCGAGATACGCGCCGCTCCCGCCCACGGCGACTGCACGCGATGACGGGATGAACCACTTCCTGAACCTGACGAGCCGTTTTTTCATCACCGCATCGACCAAAACGCGGGGAGGAGGGTATTGGTACTCCCATGGCATCGCCGCGGATGCTGAAATCGTCCACGGACTGCTTGGCCAGCATGGGGCAATTTCGGGCTGCCCCCAACCTAGTGCGGGAGAGCACGCGGCCATCGCATCGGGAGGCAAGCCGCACCCCGAACATGTGGCGCTCTCTGCCTGCCATCCTCGCTCCGATTCCCACCCCCAGGGTCCCACTTGGCGGTCCCAGCACCAAGATGACACTGGCCTACCAAGGGTTTCGTCTGAGGGGGGTCTCAGAGGTCCCATGGCAGGTGAGTCTAGCGGCCATGAGCGAGTAGCCATCCACGAAGCCCATGTGGCAATCGTAGGAGGTGGAGCCCACACGTCAAAGGCCTGGCCCAGGATCACCAGCACTGGCAACACCAGCCGCGACGCTGGACGCCTTGGCAAACTGCCGCTCCAAGTCGAACTGCTCCACGTCCACGGGCGCCGCGAATGCCCCCGATGCCGCCGGTGCCGAAGCCGACGCCAGAGCCTCCTGGGAAGGTGGCTGCGGTGGCCGCGGCGGCAGGCCTGCAGCGGCTGAGGTGGCCTCGCCAGGCGGGGGGGCTGCCGCTGAGGCAGCGGCCTGGGGCGGAGCGTGGCCCTCTGCCGCCCCCTCAATCTCAGCCTCCTCGCCAGTGCGACGACGCTTGGCAGCCATTCTCTGGCGGAAAGCACGCTGCTCCTCCACCAGCTCCTGCGCCCTCGTGCGGGCCGCTCCGAAGGCGTCGGCGACTGCTTTCTTGATGACCTGCTCAACCTCTGCCTTGCACTTCTCGACCTCCTCGCGCTCCGATGACGATATCTCGATCCCCTCAGCTTCCAGACCGAACAATCCATCATCTTCGAAGACCTCGAAGCCCTCGCCGTCCAAGAGCTTGGACAGATGCAGCCCATGGCGAACAGGCCCCTGGGGCTCTGGCCGAGCTTGCGGGACGCCTGCAGCGAGCAAGGTGACCGCCTCATGGTACTTGGCCTGGCACAGCTCGTAGTCCTGTAGGGCCAGCACCGCCTGCTTCTGGGCCTGCACGTACTGGTCGCGCAGAGAGTCGGCGGTCTTGACGCGTTTGTCCAGCTGCTGCTTGGCCTCCCGCATAGCGTGCTGGGCCGCTCCCACAGAAGGCTGCTTGGGCTCAGATGCCCGCTGCAGCCTGTCGATGAGGCCCTGGTAGTACTTGACATTCTGGCCGTCCCCCAAGCTCTCGAAGGTGCGGAGCAGGCCCTGCAATTTGGGTATGTCCTCAACCTTGTACTTCGAGTCCTTGTCAGCACACGTGCCAGCCGTGGCGCCAGGCGGGACCCAGCCTGAAGCCTGGAGCTGGAGCCCCGCAGGTAGCACCTGTTGCAGGGGCGGTGGTGGGCCGAAATAACCCTGCGGTCCCACCTGCTTCGGGCCTGGGAAGGTGAGCTGGTAGCCCTTGCCCCCCTTGGTCTCCCCCTTCTTGCCCTTGCCCTTGCCACCTCCTTTCGGTCCCTTGGCCGATTCGCCATGAGCTGGCAGAGAGCCCAGTGGCGGAAGCTCCGCCCACGCGCCCTGGGCTGGCGCCTGGGCGGCAGGCTGCACGTAGGCGAGGGGCTGGAGGCAGTGCTTGCAGAACCAGAAGCGGGGAAGATTCTTCTTGCAGCCACAGTGGGGACACGGAGATTTCGAGGATCCACTGTTGTCCTCGTCCTGCTTCTTGAAAGGGCCCGCCCAAGTCCACTGCCGAGCATCGCCCTTTTCGTCACGCATACTAGGCAGGCCGCGACGAGAAGAGCCCATCGGAGTGTGACGGGTGGTCTACGCACGAAGGAAGTAATGGTAAGAACTTGCTCCAGCAGGAGCTCACAAAATCTGAAGCCAGAAACTGTCCGCAGGATCACTGGCGGGGGCGCGCCTCCCCCACGCCAAAAAGGCCTCGGTCCCTGAGCGAAACGCTACGGACTTGAGCCAAAATGGCTACGGACCTCCTCCTCCTCCTCCTCCTCCTCCTCCTCCTCCTCCTCTCCTCCTCCTCCTGCTCCTCCTCCTCCTTCTCCTCCTCTCCTCCTCCTCCTCCTCCTCCTCCTCCCCTCCTCCTCCTCCTCCTCCTCCTCCTCCTCCTCCTCCTCCTCCTCCTCCTCCGCCCCCTCCTTCTCCTCCTCCTTCTTCTTCCTACAGCCCTAGGAGACGAACGTCTGAGGTGTCCACGCGTGCACAAGAGACGCAGCCGAATCTCGCCCGCAGGAACTGGCAACAATGCACTCGCCCGAAGGATCGAGTAGCACATGAAACAAGAGACCTTGACGGGAAGCGCAACCCCAACAGACGTGGGGGCGCAGAGCAGCCTTGACGGGAAGCACAACCCATCGAACGTGGGGCGCAAGGAATGGCACATGAGGGCACAATAATGGATGCACTTGGCACACCAAGAATTCAGCTAAGCGCCACTCACTGGTAGACGATCTCAGGGCTCCTGGCGGCCATGTGGCAGTACATCTCGTCGAAGGCTGTCTTGTCCGTGAATAAAGGCAGGAAGAAAGCGGCCACCCCAGGCTGCCCTTCTTGAGCAGCAAAGGTCGTACAATATCTGGAACACCTGGTCGTTAGCAACTGGGTCCACGTTTTGGCACTCGAAGGCGGTCGTTTGGAACGCCATGCCGAGAGATTTTTTGGTACGGGAGCCGATCGGCTCAAGACAAGATGCCTTGACACGAATGGCCTCGGCACCAGTCTTGAAGGCCCAGCGGTCAGCAGCGTCGTCGTAGAAGCTCAGGGTGCCTTCGCGACCATTTAGCAGTGGCCTAGCCTTGAGGCCGACAAGGCGCGCGGCCATGCCTGGAACGAATGTGTGCTTCTCGCCATGCTGCTGAGGAACAATGGCCTTTCCGTGCCGCTGGGGCCTCCCCACATCGATATCAGTCTCCGCCTTGGCACATGGTTCGCTCTCCATCGCCACAGAGCCCGAACCAGCCGCGCCACCTTCAACAGGAAGCTGCTCGCTGGACGACTCCCCCTTCTCGTGCGCCAGGACTGGCCCGATGGACTCGGCGTGCGTCTGGCGCTCGGAACCCTCCACCACCGCAGTTCGCATGGCCGGCGGCGTACCAGAGAAGCCCTCGAAGAGAACCGGAAAGGGCTTCACGACAAAACGGATGTGGGACTCGCCTTTGGAGTTCTTGCGCCCGCGGTCCACAATGATAGCGTTGTCGATGTCCGACTGCACCATGTGGAGCAAACTTACCATGAGGCTGTTCCGCATAGTCGGCTCCCAAACTGGGAACAGGCAGATCTGCATGATCAGCTTGTCGCTGTGGCTGCACAGTTTGACAACGCCTTGGCGGCCATTCGCCAGCTCCTGGATGATCCAATGGAGCCTGGCTGCTGAGACCATGGCGGCGCGGGAGGCAATGGGCGAGAACAGCGGCTCGCAAGTGCAAGCGAATGGCCCCTCCTCAGGCAGACGCCTGAGCCACAGGGG